>BPLR01003686.1:0-18038 GCA_021605095.1 Caerostris extrusa
CGCACTGCATCTGGATTTTTTGAAAGTTCAAAGTGCTGAATGTACAGTCAGATCCCACCATCAAGCAAAGTCGCAGTTACAGATATGAAAGTAACAGATTGTAACAGAGTTGTTTATTTCTAAAACTTAAAAAAATTAATAATGATCTAATCACGTGATTAACGAATGAATGATATCAAGTTACAGTCCAAAGTCTACAAGTCTAAATTATGTTAATGATGAATGCTTCAAAGCTGCTGTATTATTATATAGCAAATTTTCAATGCGTATTTATATACTGTAATAAAGTTTGAATAGATAATTCGATTGTTTCCACCAAAGATATTCAAAATAATTTTCAATTTCTGTTCTACCACTTTTAAAGTTATTCCATAATTGTTGATATAAATATTTTGAGTAACGAAACTATGGGCTCTATGGAAGGAGAAGATAGCTTCTTTTATCTCAAAACACATCTACGATAAAACAAAACCTAATTTCTTTTCATATTTTTTTATTTTATTTAATTTCTTTTATGTACTAACTTTAAGATCTATCTTGCTGATTTATAAACATTTATTTTTAAACATCTATAAAGTTAATTTCTGTTTTTTTATTATCTGTCAGTATATTGTAAAAACGATATAACAAAGTAGATGTATTAAATTTTGGACTTCTATTCCAAATTATTTTAAAATTTTGAACTTCTTTTCGATTCATTCGGGACTCTTTTGATTTTTTTATAAATTACTTAATGCTTACTTAGAATTTAAAACATTATTAAAATAAGTTCATTTCTAAATTTTTCCTCACAGTAAAATAAAATGATATAAATTTTAAGAATTGTATAAAAAATATTTACAAAATAATAATTACGTGTTAATGCATTAGAGTTATAAAATAAAAATTGTCAAAAGTGTAATGCAATGATGCTTCAGATGGGGAAGATGTATTTTTAAATTCCTTCCGGTAATCTATAATGCAGAAATGTAGATTTAAAAAATCTTAGAATTTTTTTTTTTCTTGCAGTGCTTCCCAGATTGGTGTTCTGCATGGTTGTCAAACCTACACATTACAAATTGAAATATTCATCGAATAACAAAATTTGTAACAATAATATATCATATTATTCCCGTTTTTTCCCAACCTTAACATCCCTTCATTTTTTGTCACAATTTGTGAACATGAAATTGTCTGATCAGATACAAACTACAGAGCATCACAAATAATTCAATCTTCTAGCAAACTACAAAAGGAGAATTACACGGGTAATAGATCAAGAAAAATTATTTATGACCGTCCGTACAATGCAACTTGACTCTGTTTAGTAAAATGTCTGCTTGAAACTGAACTGTATAGTTTTTTAAACACAACTTAAATTATTCAAATATGTTTTAATATTTTTAATCATTGAATACTTCGATTGAACGCTACACGGGAGAAAATTTATATGAATCAGAATCATTTTCCTAAGTGAACAGTGATTCTGTTACTATATTAAATAACTGGGCTATTCAATTAGAATCACCTCTTACAAAAATTACTGTACAAAACTCTCTATTAAGACCAGTAGTTGTATATGACATCAGTCAGTCTATTTTTACGAAGTACCTTGGCCGATTATGGCCTGAACTCCTAATCTGGCTAGATAAAACACATGACAATAGAAACACATTGGTAAAAAAGAGGCAGTGAGCAATGATTATGTCCATGTTAGTAAAAGAGAAAAAAATGACAAAAAGGGAGAAGCAAAAGGAGGAGTAATCAAAAACATGGCAAAATTAAAAACAATTAACAAAAAGCAACGAGGCAATTAATTAAAGCATTTTAAATAGTGCTTGGATCTTATTAGCTGGGCTATTGGCGTTTTTAAGTTGATTATAGAAGTTATTTAATCCTCCTATCATATTAAAAATATTTACGAGTTCAGAAAGAACGTACAGAGCTTTAGAAGCAGAATCAGCAGTTAAGTTAGCAGTATTAGTATTATTAGGAATAGATTGCTCTGAGACCGATGGTATGGTATTTTTCGGGGTTCCTTTGAAGAAACTTGCATAGGAGACACCCTCGGTGACTGGCCGGCTGTTTGAAGGCAGTCCTTGGCGCTTCTTGGTTCTGATTGACCGGGAGGCGTGGCTTGGGGAACATTGGGCATCCTCTCCAAGCGGCGAGGTGCTCCATCTGATGGCAATTGATGCATTTTGATTTTCGATTCTTTTTGATATGGCAGTCCTTAATATAATGTTCTCCCCCCACATTTTAGGCATCTTTTTTGTAGCTGCAGTTTTTGGACGAAGGGTGAAACAGATTGCAGGAAAAGCATTGCGACGCTCCTGGTTTGCGGTTGAATTTCTCCACTCGAACCGAGAAGTGAAGGAGGCGATTTACCTCGAAGATCTTGTTGTTTTTCAGGGGCTTTTCGATAAACAATTTTCCACACCGGGATAGGTGCCTTGATCTTCAGATTTGTTAATTGACGGACTTGGTCTATCTTGAGACCAAGTTCAGCAAGTCCAGTGGCGATCTCATCAGCGGGAATAGCTGACAGGAGGCCTTTTAGCACCGCTTTAAACGGGCGTTGATTCTTGGGTGATGACGTACAATTCGATTTTCCCATCAGTAAGATATTTAGTGATGGCTCTATGTATATCAGAGTTTGCGGGAAAAATTTTCAGCTGCTCACCAGCAAGCTTGATCCTGACATCATCTTCGAATTGATTACTGATCTCAGCAATCTGGTCCTTCAGGTTGTCCGTGTAGCGCACCATAATAGGGCAATTTGGGTTCAGGCGCTTCAATCATTTCCGAATCTATTATGTATATGATATCCTTCTTCTTCTTCTTTTGACGGAGTACCTTGGCCGGTTATGGCCTAATAACTCCTAATCCTGGGCAGTAAAAAGTTCATTGCAAATACAAAAACACATGGATAAAAACAAAAGGCAGTGAGCATAATTATGTCCATTGTTAGTAAGAAAAGAAACAAAAAATAAAAATAAAACGCGGAGTAATTAAATGAATGGCGCAATTAAAAAAAAAAATTAAGTAGTAAGCAACAAGCGCAATTAATTAAGACATTTAAAGAAAAGTTGCAATTTTTCGAAGGGGTTGTTAGCATTTTTAAACTGCGTATAAATATTATCTAGTCCTCCAAACATGTTAAAAGATTTACAATTTCTGTTAATACATATAGCGCTTTAGTGCTGAATCAGCAGTGAGGTTAGTAGGGTTAGAATTATTATTATTTACATTTTGTGACGTTTTCCTTGGGACCGATGGCGTGGCGTTAGAGGTTTTGGGGGTTCCTTGAAGTAAACTTGCGAAGGATACTCCCTCTGAGACTGGCCGGCTGGTGAAGGCGGGTCTTGCTGACGCTTGGCCCTGATTGGGCGGTAGGCGTGGCTTAGGAAACATCGGGCAGCTCTCCAAGCGGCGAGGTGCCCCATCTGGTGGCAGTTGATGCAAGTAGGGTTTTCAATGCGCTCTTAATATGGCAGTCTTTTAGATGATGCTCACCCCCGCATTTTAGACATCTCTTCTTGTAATTACAGTTCTTAGATGAGTGATAGAACAGGTTACAAGAGAAGCATTGAGATGCTCCTGGCCGTCTATTAAACTTCTCGACTCTGACCGAGTAATGGAGTAGTCGATTAACCTCGAAGATCTTTACGTTCTCCGGGGCTTTCCTATAGGTAATTTGCCACACCGGGATGGGGGCCTTGGTCTTTAGGTTGGTTAGCTGCCTGACTTGGTTGTATATGACTTAAACGTAAAGGTTTTCCTTAAACGTTTATATATTATAGATGATCATTAATATAGTGGTAGATAGTCTTCTTAAGAAAAATTAGAATGATTTTAAAAACCTAATTTTAAATGTTTTATTTAGATTTTCGGAAAGGAATTTCGGATTTTTTCTAGTTGAAATTATTTCCTTTGCTTATATCGTTAACTGAAATTCAAGTTAAACAATGTGTTTGGTAATCTGTTTGACAGCTCCACACAGTAATATGTGTTGGATTAACATTTGTTAAGACATTCCCCTGAATTTTACGAATGAAACGCTTGACTTCACAAGATGGAATAAGTTTGTATTCAGTAACAAAACACATTTTTTGGGCAAAGGGTTTCAAACAACATTTGTGAGACGAAATGCTGTAGAACACCGTCTAAATACTAAGTTGAATAAAGAGGTGAGTGCCTGAACGAGAAGCGTTCGTCTATTCAATGGTATGTGCAGGGCCGGATTTAGATGAAAAGAGGCCCTAGGCTATTCCACTTATGATGTAAATGACTCATTTACATATATAAATGACTTATTATGTTTGTTTATTATTCATATGCGTAGAATTTCTTCTTAGTTTTGATTTAGTGTTTACTATTTTTAGAATAGTGTAATTCTAATCTTGCTAACAATTTGAATGTAGACCCTCTGATCTTGAGGCTCTAGGCTGAAGCCTAGTTAGCCTATAGGAAAAATCCGGCCCTGGGTATGTCATGGAAGTAGGAAATAAAAGTCAAGATGAACAGATAATAGTAATCGTATGAATTGAGTCACCATCTCAAACAAGCAGTTAGTAACTCTCAAAAGCAGATGTTTTTGGGTTATTTTACATCTGGTGAACCCTGGCAGCTTAGTATCAGTTGAGTAAATGATGGACTCTCAAAAATACACTTCAGTATTACAAGAGAAAATTGTGCCTTTATGAAAACGTTTGCTGGCGGTGTTGGTTTGTTTCAACAAGATCTTGATCCACGTTATATTTCTAAGATAACAACAAAAATTTCTTGAAGAAAATAATTAACAGTTTTGAACTGGTCTGAAATTCTACAGACGGTAATTCCATCGAAAATTTGTGGAACATTGTGAAGAGGCGTGAGAGTTAAATGGGCTGCTCAGCCAAGAGAAAATGATTGTGAATGCCGTAAAAGTTTGGTTTCGTGATGACGACATCAAAAATGTATGTTCAAAATTAGTGGAATCCATGCCGAAACTATAAATAGGATATCATGTATAATATAGGATATCATAAAAGCTAGAAGAGGACGTATTTGCCACTAGAATGCTATGAAATGTATGTAAGTGAACTTATGCTAATTGCATCTCATATATGAAAATTTTTCTATTTGTCCCATTAATTTGCGCAGTACTGTATGTATGTTCTATATATTTTGCTTGTGAATATGTAAGTTGCGTTATAAAAATAAATGTCGTTTAAAAATCCCAAAATGTTTAAATTTGAATAATATTTCTGCAGAATAGTTATTGAATTCAAAATTAAAAAAACGCATTAATTTTATTTTCGTTAATTTTTTTATTATTCATTTTATTAAATATAATTTTATAAATCCAATTTTATATATCCAATCCAATAAGGAATATTTTGAGGGCGATTTTTTTTTACCTTCATATCTTTTATTAAGTACATTTTTATAAATATCTTAAAGCATTCTAATTATATAATCATAAAAATGAAATTTTGGTTTTTAATTGAAAATAATTTAGAAAACAGTAGCGTAAGAATATCGAATATCAAAATTATGATAAAAAAATTAAAACCGAAAATTTATGCATAAAATAAATAATAGAAGTACGGTGAAATACTCCACAACAAAGCAAAATTTTGTAGTCATTTAAAAATGTATTTATTCCAGCAAATACAATAGTTAAAAGTAACTCATTAACTTAACTATTTTAAAGCGGTTACTTGAAAATAAAGTCAATAGATAGGAAGCCTAAATCTAAAAGTTAAAGCCGAATATATTTAATCTAAAAGATTAAATATATTCGTTTAAATTATATATTATAAGGTTATTTAATAAAATACCCTCTCTATAATTTTAATCTTCTTATGCCACACATTCGGATATTTACGCTAAATTGAATATTAGTGTAAATAAAAACACTGAAAACATTCTTTATTTTTTGGAAACAAATTCACAAATCGTTATAAAGCTGTCCATAATGACATGCCTTTCCTATGTGTTCAACTCCGTCCAGACGAGAACGAGTCCCATTCGCGAACCTATTAAAACCAGTTTGACGAAACCCCTATCAGAAAATCACTTCGCTCAGGCAAGAGTCGGTTTTTCCGCACATTAAAGGAACCCCACTTACGACCAGCTGTCACTGACAGCTAGAGATAACGTGGGTGGATTTGTCAGACGGAGACCTTCGAACGAAAGCTACTGTTTCTTATTCGCTCTCGTCTGACTGCCCTTTCCAGATATGCGTGATGTAACGAACGCATGGTAATAGCAGAAAAGACGGAGCTGATTGATAGCACATTGGGTTTCAGAATTCAGAGAACTCAGTTTGAAACGCTACAAGCAAAAGCTAAATCGAAGGACTCCATTAAAAAGGAAGAACTTCCCCCCCCCATGCCATCTCTGCAAGAGTTTGTTAAAAATTGGGGTGGCAAAATACAGGTATAGCAAGCCTCCAATTAGAAATCATGGGTAATGTAAAATCTACTACTTATGTATTGTTCTAGCGGCATATATCTCAGCTCAACATGTTAACATTTTTTACAACATAAACATGTAACTACCAAACAGATATACTAAAAAGAAATAATTTCAGTAAAGAAATATTTATTTCTCAGTGATATTCACAATAGTTTGTCTTTAAACTTTAAAACTATTTATATTTTCACTATAAATTAATCATATTAATTTTCACTTAAATTTTTACTTATTGTTAAATCTGAGGTATTTAATCTAACTTCAATTCATAAGATAATAATGAAAACTTAATTGAAGGCCCGTGGAAGCTTGCATAAAAAACAATGTTTTTATGTTCTTATAATAAAAATACATACAATCTAAATTTTGTAATATAACAAATTTAATTTCTTATATTTATATTTATTAAAAAGTTATTATTTACTTTCATAACAATACTCTGTTTTATATATTCTTCTGATATTAATTTTAGAAAAACAAGTGTAGGTTAATAAAGTTAAAACAATTATATAATTTGTTTCCAACAAAATGTACCGTAGAATAAAAATGTTAAATTTTTATCTGAAGATTATTTTAACATATTAAGGATAATCACTGATAAAATTATAAAGTAGTAAAAAATATGGTATTTAAAAGTTAATTTAAATTTATAAACTAAAAATAATTAATTAATTCTCCACTGTAATAACAGTATTTTCTTTTGTTTGATTCTAAATTAATTTTTTTATAACAGTTAAAACAAATTTCATATTTAAACTATCTTTAATTAAAAACTTTCAATAATCCTATAAAAAAGAATAAAAATGCTGAATGATTAATCTTTTATTCAATTCATTTTTTAAAAGATTAAAAATCGTTTGTCCAAAATTCTCAAAAATATTTATTAAAACCGCAGTTACATAAAAAAAAATCCTTTCACTTTTATCAATGACCAGTACAAAAAACAATACTCCTTCCTTTCGACACACTCCTATTGTGGGGAGTACATAAATTTAAAAAACTAATACCTAATAGAGCTGTATTGAATTAAAGTTCCGTAGTTAATAATAATTAGAAGTTAAAAAAAAAAGAATAGAAATCTTCGCTGTTAGCTGTTGGATGCCATTCGTGTAGATAGTTTAAGATGACTACAAAAAAAAAAAAAAAAAAAAAAAAAAAAAATGGCGTATTTTATACGATTTCAAAACAGTTTTAACCATTCATCACTCATAGGAGATTGTCAATGAAGATTTTGTTAATTCTAAGTGGTACAAATACAATAAAATAATAACGATGTGTAATTATTATTATTTAAATAAACAATTTGAATTATTTTTATTGTTAACAAATGATTTTCAATGTTAGAAACAAATTACCTAAGAACCATTTTTAGAATTTTTTTTCCCGAATTTTGATTAAATAGAGCTTTAGAACATGTAAGGAAAAAAGTCCCTCTTAGTGACAGATTTTAAGTTAGTGTATGATATATCATTAGACATTTAATTTTTTAATATTTTATATTCATAGTTTATATAAATAGTATGTGTATTTGATTTCAATCGAATGTGAAACATTTTTATTAAAACAAATAAACAAACCATTTTTGATGTAATAAAATTTAGGTTGAAATTTAAATTTTTATTGATGCTATAAAATATTACAATACTCATCTTCAAAATATCGTCTGCATTTCAATGGATAAAAATCGTTCCATTTCAAATTTAAAAAGAATCCGTCCCAAAATTTGGAGCTTCAAACACATATTTCATCCAATACTATAAATTATCTCGTCCTTTAGGTAGCAATTGCTTTCATTTCGGAAATTGTATAACAATTCAGCTTAAGTCTATTACAATAAAAGGAATTGAAACATTAAAAAGTAAAATAATATGATATATTTATAAACTATGAAATGTTGTGGTTAGTATTTAAAAAATGAAATGTATTTTTTTATTAAATAATGTAGCATAATATCGTTAGAAGTTCTAAATGCAATATTAAGATTAATACAATGAATCAAATTTCTTATGATAATATTTTTAAAAAAAATTTAAATTCAACTTTTAAAACTTTTTAAAAATCACCAAAGAAAATTAATTGTCAAGCTAATAATAAAAACCCAATTTATTCTTGTATAATTCTATCACTTTTAAATTATATGTGTGTGTATTCTTGACAATCTTTTATGAAGCTGTCATTAACAATAGATGGCACAGCCAGCGCTGAATGGATAATTGTATATGCTACTGGCCAAATGAGTAGAAAAAGAAACAATGAAACAATATACGTTTGATAGCGAAAGGAGACAGGTTTTGATGGAATAGACATGTTTTCGTTTGCTTCGTTTAATGGCTGAAATGGAAGTAGAAGGCGTGGAGAGGAATGGACCTTTTCAGGTCCTTTTGGAAATACCCTCCAATAGTTTTAATGAGATTTTTCAAATGAGAAAAATAAGATGTCTGATGATCTAATGTTTACTACTGAGACTGATATAAAAATGCTAGAAACGCAACTGGCCATTGCCCACGCCTGGAACAGAATAGTTCATGATGTTGGTCAAGGATATCATCAGATGAGGGAGTACCTGATAAACAAGCTGATTCAACGAAGAAAAAGTTAAGTAGCTTTCGCTAAAAGTTAAAGTAGTCTTGGCTTTCTTTTGACTAAATGCCCTAAACAAGCTAAAAATAATAGTGTGAAACCAAAACGTAATGCTAATCATTTAATTTCTAATAATCTTAGTAATGATAGATTTCAATATCCTAACAAAAATTAACAACTAAAACTTCTTATAATGTTAATGCTGATAGTAATGATAATAATTGAAAATTGAAAATAAATCAAAAAATTGAGTAGTGTAAAATGTTGATACTAATGTTACTACTGTTAAAATGCCTCCTATTCAAAATTTAACCTTAATATTCCTCCTTATGCAAAATTTAATTTTAACTTAAAAATATTTTTATGAAGCTTTTGAGGACAAAGTACCTATTAAACTAGAGGGTGAAATGTTAAAAAATGTTCCCCTCAGAGGAAGAAAAGCATCGAGAAATAGTTCACTATTTAAGGAACAACGATATCAAATATTTTTTGTAATAATCCCGGAAACATCACAGACCACTGAAAGAAATGTAATCAGGGTGTTACCCAAAAAATATTCCTGAGGAGAGAATTAAAGCTGCACTCATTGAAGATGGATTTGTTGTGGAAAAAGTTGAGCAATTATTTAAAACCAAAACTTAGCAAACCTTGCCAACATGGCAAATAAATCTCACAGAAATGAGATATTTAAACTCAATAGACCTTTTCATCAAACGATTGTTATTGAAAAACTACAATGAACGACCTATAGTACTTCAGTACTTTAAATGCAATTTTTTTCAATACAATTCAATTAATTGTAGTTTCAAAGCATGCTGCTTAAAATGTGGTCTGGAACATTTCTCACAAAGAATGTAACATCAAAGAAAAGATTGAAGTACCTACATGCAATAACTTTGGCGAAAAGGACATTTTGCCGCATGGAAGGATTTGTAGCGACACCTATTGACGGAAAATGGAATACACATTGAACGACTTCTACTTTCACTGTTAAAAAGGAATTTCCCGCTAGAATGAAAATAGAACGTAGTTGCTATTACGTAGTTGGCTTTAGAAGAAATGGAATAAAGATGTAAACGTGAAAATTGATTATCGTCTTTTATTTTGCCGTCTGGATTTTAATAACACTACGCAACCTTTACAATACCGCCACATACTTGGTGACCCGTGAATTGTTTGAAACTGTGATTTATTTACAAAATGACTGAAACAAATGGATCGGCGAAAAAGATGAAGTAGCGCGGTTAAGTGTCAAAATACCTCCTTTTTGGGCAGAAAAACCAGAAATATGGTTCTTTCAGTTGAAGCACAGTTTTCAATTTGTGGAATAACAGCCGAGGATACAAAATTCAACTACTTAGTTTCGCAATTAGAACCGAAATTTGTTGAAAGTTTGTGGGACATTATAAGGGATGATAATAGAACAAAAATATACAGCTGCTAAAGAACGTTTGCTGAATACTTTTAAAGACAGCGAAAATAAGCGTCTTCAGAGACTACTTTTACAGGACTTGATTTGGGAGATCTTAAACCCAGTCAACTTTTACAAAAAATGAGAAACCAGCTACTGATGGAATTACTGACAAAGTGCTAACAACATTATTTCTACAAAAAATGCCTGATTCCGTGCGGAATATTTTTACTAGTTAGTGATGAAGGAATTGAAAAACTGGCATTAATGGCGGATCGTATTCTTGAAATGCAACCAAAACAAGAACTTACTGCGTAAGCAATTATGTTTCATCAGGATCAGATGCCATAAATGCGTTACAACAACAAATTGCATCTTTGGATAATAAACTTGAAAAACTGAGTGTCACAAGGAACTCTCGTTCCCAATCAAGACATAGAGGTCGATACTCTTCTCTCATCGAAGTAAGTCTCGCAATCGCTATTATAATTCTTCTGGCAAATACTGTTATTACCATTTTCGTTTTCGAGAAAAATGTTTTCCTGATAAATGCCAAGCTCCATGTGCATGGAAAAATAATCCTTCGGAAAACCAGAATCAGCAACAGAATTAACAGCAGACTCTGCTGCTGAAAATACAAAACATTGCCGTCAATACCGTCTATTTGTCAGCGACAAAAAAACGGGTTTACGCTTTTTGGTTGACAGTGGAGCGGACGTAAGTCTTATTCCTTATACTTCTAAACACAAATTTATTAGTGACTATAAATTATATGCTGCAAATAATACTGCAATCGATACTTTTGGTACAGAAATTTTAAATCTTGATCTAGGTTTGCGCCGAGAATTTCAATTCCTGTTTATTGCGCTAAAATTAGTAAACCTATACTAGGTGCAGATTTTTTAAATAAATTCAATTTATTAATGGATATCAAGCATAAAAGATTAATTGATGGTGTAACTAACCTTGCAGTTTATGGTGACATTGCACCTATCTCTATTAATGAAAGTGTAAATACAACGAGCAGCTTATGTAAATATTCTGATTTATTTTCTATGTATCCCAATATAACAAAACCAAATTTTCTTGTTTCAAATGTTAAACATAATGTAAAACATCATATTATAACTAAAGGACAACCCATAAATTGTAAAGCAAGACAATTAGATCCAAAACGGTTGAAATAGCTAAAAGAGAATTTAAATATATGCTAGACAATAACATTATTAGTCCATCTAGCTCAGAATGGGCAAAGTCCATTACATATAGTAACAAAGAAAGATGGTTCTTTTTTCGTCCGTGTGGTGATTATAGAAGATTGAATGATTTAACTATACCTGATAGATATAACATACCTCGAATCCAGGATTTTCAACATATTTTAACTAATAAAACTATATTTTCTAAAATTGACATTACTAAAGCATATTATCACATTCTGTAGCAGATGAAGATAAGGCAAAAACTGCCATCATCACACCTTTTGGACTTTATCAATTCAATGTGATGAGTTTTGGTCTCAAAAATGCCCCAGCAACATTTCAAAGGTTTATAAATGAAGTTCTTTATGGTCTAGACTTTGTGTTTCCATACTTAGATGATGTGTTGATCGCCTCTTCTTGCGAGGAAGAACATCGTTCACATCTTACAATAGTTTTCCAGCTCTTAGATAAATATGGTCTACGGATTAATGTTAGCAAATCAGTTTTGGGAGTACCTGTAATAGATTTTTTTAGGCTATCAAATATCTGCGGAAGGCTCACAACCTCAACCTCAAAAGATCGAAGCTATCATAGAATATCCATTGCCAGAAACTATGCACGAATTACGTTCCTTCTTAGGAATGATCAATTTTTATCGTAATTATATAAATAATGCCGCAAAAACTCAAGCCCTCTACATGAACTTTTGAAAGGATCTACAAAAAAGATCGACGCCAAATACCATGGACCGATGAAACTAGACAAAGTTTTGAAAAATGCAAACAAGATGTTGCTCAAATAGCGTTAATGGCATATCCCAATTCAGATTTCCCTCTGGCACTTCTCACAGATGCATCTGATTGGGCTATTGATCAGTTATTCAACAAAAAGAACCAAATGGATGGAAGCCAATTGCATTTTTCTAAAAAACTTAATGATGCTCAGAAAAATTACAGCGTTTATGACCGTGAACTTTTGGGTATATATTTATCCATTAAACATTTTAAGCATTTACTTGAAGGTCGAGATTTCGATATTTATACTGATCATAAGCCGTTAACATTCGCTTTTAAGCAAAACAATGATAAAGCCTCCCCCAGACAACTAAGACACCTACAATATATCTCACAATTCTCTACTAACCTATACCATATCAGTGGTCGAGACACAGACAGACTGTCTAGAATTGAGAACATCGATCCGCCTATTGTTGATTATGACTTGATAGCAGATGCACAAATTAATGATGATGAATTGCAAGAATTGAAATTACATTCCAAATCATTACATTTTAAAGAACACCAATTGCCATCAGGAAAGCTCTTGCATTGTGATACCTCTACTTCCAGTATCAGACCATTCATACCAAAAAATTTTCGAATGACAATATTTAATACAATTCACAGTTTTGCTCATTCTGGAATTCGAACTACTGTAAAAGAAATAACTAAAAGATTCATTTGGCCAAATATGAAAAAGATGTTAAACAGTGGACTCAAACTTGCATCAACTGTCAGAAAAATAAAATAACTAAACATACAAAATCAGAATATTCACAATTTCAAGCACCAGATGAGAGATTTAGTGTCGTTCATCTAGATTTAATTGGACCTTATTCATCTTCTAATGGATACACATACTGCTTGACGTGTATTGATCGGTTTACCTCTTGGATGGAAGTGGTACCGTTATCAAATATCACTGCAGAAAGTATAGCAAAAGCTTTTTATGAGCATTGGATTACCCGATTTGGGGTACCTACTTGTGTTATTACTGACAGAGGCACTCAATTTATTTCAGAACTATTTCGAAGTTTAGCTTCGCTATGTGGTGTTAAAGTAAACCATACGTCTTCTTACCATCCTCAGAGTAATGTAAAAGTTGAACGTCTTCACCGTACCTTGAAAACAGCTATTAGATGTCATAACAACGTTCGTTGGACGGACACATTACCAACGGTTCTTATGGGTTTGCGAGCTGCTCTACATGAGGACTGTAAGTATACAACAGCTGAAATGGTTTATGGCAAAACTATTAAATTACCAGGCGAATTCTTTGAAGAATCCAGATTGCCAATATCTGATGATAATTTTGTAAGCAATCTCCGAAAACAGATGGCCGACTTAAAACCATACCAATCCAAAAAACAAATGTAAACAACAGATCTTCATTCCAAAAGATTTGTACACATGCTCACATGTGTTTCTGCGAATTGACAGAGTTAAAAAACCTTTAGAACCCCATATGAAGGACCCTATTTGGTATTGCAAAAGATTCCCCGAAAAACTTTCTTCTATCAATTAAAAATAAACAAGTTAATATTTCCGTGGATAGATTAAAACCGGCATATGTGTTACAATCTAATGAACCTCTGAATCCAACGTCATCAAATGATCATACAGCTGTGAGTGAGCAAACATTTATACCAAGTCAGCAAGTTGCACAACCAAACACAACAACACGTTGTGGAAGACAAGTAAAACTTCCTGTTCGTTTCAATGACATTATTGAATTTTCTTCAAAATTATAATTCGTCCATGTCCATTTTAAAAGTTAACTTGATTTATTGTATGTAAATTTTTATATGTAATTGTATTTGTAATTATTTTGCACAATTTAAATTTGTATCAATATGTATTTCTTCGCTATTATTTGTATAAATACATTAATTCTTATACCATTTTCAAAGTAACGTAACTTTGTTACTGGTAGGGGAGTGATGTAGCGACACCTATTGATGGAAAATGGAATACACATTGAACGACTTCTACTTTCACTGTTAAAAGGGGAATTTCCCGCTAGAAGGAAAATAGAACGTAGTTGCTATTACGTAGTTGGCTTTAGAAGAAATGGAATAAAGATGTAAATGTGAAAATTGATTATCGTCTTTTATTTTGCCGTCTGGATTTTAATAACACTACGCAACCTTTACAATACCGCCACAGATTGTAAAAAATTCCCAAAAATAACTGTAAATTCCAATAGTAACTGCTCCAAAATTTAATTCTACCGGACAGGTTTCTGCTATTTATATTTTGCTGCAGCTTTTAAAAATTCTCACCCTCAAACTACTAAAATACCTGTTCATTATCCACAAAATCAAATCCTCAAAGCCAATTGAATTCATTAATAAGTTTCGATGGCATCCATTTTTTGAAAAAGCTAGCATAAAAAACTAAATTATATAATTTATAACTATTTAAAATAGCTGAAGAGTCTTATAAATAATTTAAATATTTAAAATATTACTAAAAAACATTTTATTACTTACTGATATTAGTGCAACCAATTTTACAATAAATCAAAGACCGACGCAGTTCTAATTTGAAGGAAAAAATTTTCAAACAGCTTTAATAAAGCAAGTAATTAATTAATTAATTTTGTTTTAAGCTTTATTTAAAGCATAAAATATGTACATTAAAATTAGTTACGGTTTTTAGTTTTATTTATTAATATTTTATAAAGTCAAATTATGATAATTTTTCGTTTCAGAAAAATATAGAAGTAAATTATTTTCCAAAAAAATATAATAAATATTTTTAAAATAAAAAATCTGATTAAATGCATAAAAAAATTAATTTTAAAGATTAAAAATTTAAAGCAAATGAATTTAATTTTTTCCTTGTTAACTCTCCGCTTTCCGAACTCGCGCACGACATACAAATATATAAAAGCTCATATATACTAGCATACGAATGTGCATATAAACAAACATACATATACATTTGAACAAACATATATATTCATACATATATACATACATATGGGCCACAAACATGCATATATACAAATATATATATATATATATTCGAATAGACATTCAAACATACATAGGTACATACTTATAATACACCTGAATACACATGCAGTACATATACACATACACACAATATTGCATACGTGCATGCATACTTTGCATATAAACATACACTAATATATACTTATGTGTTCACTGCAAAAGATACATATTAATGTATGTTTACCTTCATGCATATTTATACATCGATCCATACCCGTACCAGTACCTGACTACTCATTAAAACATACATATTCTGACATAACGTAAATGCACGTCTTTATAAACATACATGTGTAGATGTTCTGGCATTTAAATGAAACCCAATTTTTAAGGGATAATTTGATTTGCAAGAAGGTGAATTTGGTTGGCAAAACGGTAAATATGAATTACCACATCTATAGAAAGCAAAGCCAATGTATAAAAAAATGCTTTTCATTTTATTAACTAAGATGAGTATCAAATGGAGAAGTGATTAATCATTCCGAAATACTATTAAAATATCACATTATAGAAAATCTTTTTTAATGTAATACAACACATTTAATGTAATACAACAAAATTAAATAAAAGAAATCTTTATGATTATTTTATATAAAATAAACATCTTAATTTTTAAGTAACTTATAAAGAAGAATATATATTTCAGGAAAAAAAATGGATAATATTTGAAATTAATAATATAACTATTTTTCAAAGTGGTAAATCAAAATTTTAACTGTAAAACCAACTGTGTAAAGCGGTAATGTGCTGCTCTTCATGTTCAGCGCAAGATTCCCTGCGAAATTTCCTGAACTTTCTTTTTATGGTCAAAGTGGTAGGTGTGACATCGTTAGTTTCAGTGTCTGATTTCTATTCCGATCTGTGAACTGTAATCATTTCTTTCTGTTTATATTGTGAGTCTTGAATCGTAATTGTGAAAAATGTCTGTAATTGGAATTGATTTTGGAAATGAGAATTGCTATATTGCAGTTGCAAGAGCAGGAGGTATTGAGACTATTGCTAATGAGTACAGTCAACGATTAACTCCGTAAGTTTTTGTTTTCATTTTTGTCATACATAAAATTGTTTTAATTTTAAAATGTCATGTAATTGTGAGAGTAGCGACATTGATTTATTTTTACCTAAATGAAAGCTTTTTTCATTATGTTCTTTCATTTAAATTAAAAAACTTCCTTATGCGTTTTAAGATTTTTAAAATGAAATTAAAAATTGGATATTGAACTGTTGCGCTTATGAGTAAATCAATTACCGATTTCCATCGGAAAAAAAAAATTCGTTTTGTCTGTGCAATAGTTTAATGTAAGGCACTATAAATTAAAGTACTGCTATTGAATTGGTAGTGCTGTAATTGCAATGTTTTAACTATAAAGAAGAATTGAATAATTGGCAATAGAAATTTATTTTTCTTCATAACAAGGTGAGATATTTTTCTCCCGGCGTATTTCTCTATATATAAATACAAGTTGTTTGTGACCCGGCATTGCCGCGCTACGATGAAATATTTTATACTTAAATTTATTGAAGTAAAAAATATAGCGGCGAAAAAGGAAACGAATTTCAGAAAAATTTGCTGGACATAACATAAAATTTCATCATTCAAAACAATAGGAAGTTTAGTATAATTCTTCGAATTCGGCTTTCAGATATTTTAATATAAACAAATGTATATATATTATATATAAAACCTTTAAAGAAACATGGAATTAAAAAGCTAATGTATTTGCCAAAATCAAAAGAAAACAAAATGTCTTAATACAGTTGTCATTTATTTCAGGAAAATTGCTTCATTTGATTATTTTTAGTATTTTGTTTCAATCTTATTTTTAAATTATAAAAGACACTCAATGCATTGTTCTTTGAAGTAAAATATCTATGTAAACTGATTAATGAATTTTAGTTTTAAAAATGGGTATTATGATATAAGCCTTCGTTCCTGTTGTCTGTGCCTGCACCAGGCTCGTGGTAGTGTGTTCACAGCTTGCATTTTTAATACATCACGGTTAGGTATACATTGCAGGTGCACTTCATGAATAAGCATTCAGAGCAGTACACAGAAAAGTTTAAGAAAAGCAAAAAAAAAAAAAAAAAAAAAAAATATCTTATGTCCATTTCAGCATTTTTTATTTTATAAAAGCAGAAATGTTATAACTTACCCATAGTTGGAAAGCATATTTTTGGGAATGTAAATTTTCATTCCTTGAAGAAATTGGATGTAACTTCCTGCCTGAATTTTTATAGTACTTGGATTCTGTATATCAAAAACAAAATCATTGTTTCTGGACATTTTGGAAAATGTTCTGTTAAGCACATAAGTTGAAAAGTAGCAAAAGACTGATTGCAACCAAAAGATGTAAAAAGATTTTCCTCTGGCAAGAACCCATATTTTATAGCTCCTTGACCTTGCATCATAGGATGTCGAAGGAAAAATGAGTAAGTAGCTTCAGAATGCAATAAAGGATAAAATGTCAGTTTTGAGGGTATATCAAATTATACTTAAAACAAAGAACCCCATATGTGACTGTTCATGCATTTACCCTCGGGCACTTTGCCAAACAACTGGTCAAGTGTTGCAAAAGAAGTTAAAAAACCTGAAACTGATTGAAAG
>BPLR01003687.1:0-51854 GCA_021605095.1 Caerostris extrusa
TCAATTAAGTATTGAATTTGTTGATGATCTATTGCAATCTTTCAGGTAGTGTCATAATTCCCATGTTCATAAAACTTCTGATTTTTGAAAGCAAAAAGTGAATTAAATGTGATTTTTACATCATCAAAGTCATTAATAATTTTATCTTTTAAGAGTTCTGCATGGAACGAAATAAATGGTAATCTGAAGGCGAAAGATCAGTTTCCAATAATTCCAATTCATTCCAATAATTTTTTGGCAAGTGATCAAAGATGCGTGAGATGTTTTTACTCATTATTTAGTGAAAAATCACCAGAATGATATTTTGCAAACTCGTTTTGACACTGCCTTTCTTTCAAGGCTTCATTCTCATATACGGCACATAACTTTTTGTGTGCTTGAGATGCGTTTGTGCCTTTTAGGAAATAATACAATCAAATGTGTCTGCAATATGCGTCTTATTCTTACATTTTTAAATTGGGATAAAAACGAAACAAAATAACTAATCGAAACAATTTATTTTTATTAAATTAAAGGCGGAAGTCCGAACAACAAGAAAACGATCTAGATTGGGATCTTTGAACATGTTGACAAAACAAAAAGAATACGCTAAGACCATCAATTGACAAAATCCGCAATGACTTGGTTGCCAACCCAATAGTTCAACTAACTTTGATCCATACGTGGATGTCTGATTTGGTCTGCATTTATTAGATAAAATAACATAAGCTGTTTAAAATGTAGACATGAAAAATTATTGCTTTCAAAAAAATGTCCAAATTTAATTACTAGATTCCTCCCAACCTTTTCAAATCAATCTTCAAGAATTCAATTTATGTGCTCCTCTAATTAGCTGCGCATAAATTGAATCCTTCCGCCTTTAAAAATGTCTTTAAGAGTCCGAATTAATTTGTCCTGCCCATTTAATTAGTAAAAAGCAAAACGGAAGGAAATGTATCGTAACAAATCAAAGGAAATATATGTTTGTGAGATAATTTGACTTTTCTATTCAATTAATGAATGAAGGTATAAATTACACAGATGGTTGGATGGACTTCCATTGGTCTTCGTACTTTTGAGTCATTAAGTAATCACGAGTTCTGTGTAATAGCTGAAATGTTGAAAAATTTCTTTTTTTTCGTTTTACCAGTTTGTCGAAGTCGAACACATATTTGGTGAGCTAATTGAATAAAATGGTGATTATATAAAAGATAATTGAAGGTATGGATTATTTTTAAGCAATTATCTTATAAAGCTAGCTTTTTAAATTAAATTGCAGTCATCACTAATTAGAACATCATGTAGAGTGCTTGGTTCATATAAATTAGCGTAAGATTATTATAACTATCGTAACATTATTGTTATACAATACCTTTAATTTTATTTAATATATTAGTGGCTTTAATTGGTCCTTTTATAAAGACCCTAATGAATATTTCGATATGAAATTTCACACTGATGTAAATTACAATGCCAGCAACCTAAAAAAAAAAAAAAAAATTGAAATTCCATAATCCCGGAAATTTTAAATTGAAAATTGGTCTTAGTAGTATGTTGTGATTGAGGTATTTGTGTATCAATAGTAGCAAGCTTTTTTCAAAAACCAGAGGGTGCTTCATTTTTAGTAAATGTAAATAATCAATGAAACTATAGATGGCCTATGGGTGTCGTCACCTCAGAGCAAGTGTCATTTGTTAACAATTCAAAGTGTTATTGTTAAAAAACATAGAATTTCTATGAGCGATCGCTACTACTGCCAAAGCGGTTCAAATCCTTTGGTTTCATGAATGTTTTTAAGTGATTTGGAATCCACGTTAAACTGTAGGCGTCAGTTTAATTAGCCTAAAATGTGCACAAAATGAACGTAGAGTGATAAATCATACCTGCCAGAGTTTTTTTGGGATATGTAAATATCTGTTTAATTTCATTATATTGGCAGTTTTCCATAATTGATTTTACTTTACATTATTTACTTATATGAATTGTCGTGAGCAATTGTTTTGCAATCATCAGATAACCATATCCTATTTAGTAGAGGATTAAAAGATAACCAGCTTTCACGCTTTTAGCAACAAACGGTAAGAATATTTCTTAGGTACATTTTGTTGCATTTTCATGTCGATTTTTAAGAGAAGCACATATCTCAAAAACAGGTTGCGCGTTAAAAATAACTATTTTGTTGTATACGATTCGAATATCTCACATTATTATATCCTTTTAAACGTTATATCTACAAAATAACTCTTTAAGCTATCAGCGTTACGTCACAGCAAAATATCAAAAATGACAATTAGTATATCGTACAATTTAAAAAAAAAAAAAGAAATGGAAAAAAGTACTTTACAGAAGTATTTCAAACTTTGAATTCTATCATTACATTTTTTAGTAAGTGAAAATCTCGCAAAACGAGTAATATAAAAAAAAAAAAAATTGTTTTTAAGTCAATTCCTACTTTTTTTCATTATAATGAAGAAACTCCTTTATAAATAATTTTCATTCATTTTTTTTTAAGTTACAAAAGTCGAAATTTTCCTCTTACATCTGGCGCCATCTGTTGGTAGATACATGCAACTTAAATCTAAAAAAACTAAAATTAATTAATTAAATTTAATTAATGAATTAATATTTGAAAAAATTGTATTAACATCACGTGTCATCCGCTACAAGTTCAAAAAGGCATTTGAACTTGAGTGGATGAATAAAAAGTATTTTATAAACGATTGAAAATATGAACAAGATATATATAGGAGAGTGTGAACTAATAGTAGGAATTGAATAAAAACGAAATTTAAAATGCAAAAAAGTATTTTCCATGACTACTTTTCACTCAGCCCCTCCAGAAACTAGCAAACCAGAAATCTTCCACTTATCCTTCTCACTTTCCTCCAAACGATTTTTTAAGATCCCGAAATCTCTTCCCCCTCTCCCCCTCCCTTTTTCGATCCAGTTTCCTGTAAGTAAATACTTCCCACCTTAAAAACTGAAAACCGTGCTTCCCCCAAATTTTCGCGCACACGTTCAGATTTCAACACCCCACCATCCATATGAGGAATAAAGGAATATGTGCTCCGAAGAAGAGATTTGCAAGCTATAAAGGAAGTGAAAATTTATTCTTTTATTTTCCAACACATTCTATTTCGGACAAAGCTTCAAATAAATAAAATCTATATATATATATTATTTCTATCTATTCCTAAATTTCTAAAATAAATCTCCCAGTTCTTAACAATGAATATCAACCATAAGTCCTGATATTTAGTGTTAATATAATGCAAAAGAGGTATAGTTTCTAAAATATTAAATTGATTATATATTTAAAATATGTACTAGTGTCCAAAAAGTAAGACCCCTTTTCTATTTAAAATTCCCGGGCTTGTGGAATTTCAATTTTTTTTCACTTTTTATGTTGGTGGTACTGTCCTTTACATCTGTGTGAAATTGGACGTCAAAATATCCATTAGTGTTTGAGTTACGCTTGGCTTTGTGAGATGCTAAAACTGATACCGGCGATTTTGAAATGACTGAATTAATTGAGCAAAGAACTTGCATTCAATTTTGTTTGCAGAAACGTGTAGAATGTTGCAGAAGGCAATATGTGAGCATTCCTATATCAGAAAGAAATGTTTACAAGCGGTATAAGCAGTTCAAAGAAGACAGAGAACGCATTGAAGAAGAAGAGCCCTCCGGTAGACCCGCATCATCAACCGACGAATTTCACGTCCAAAAAAATAAGGATTTGGTGCTTACAAACCGTCGATTTACAGTTAGAGACCTTGTTGCCGAAGTCAAATTTCAAAAGGATTGCTCAATTCCATTTTAGGCCTGAAACGCGTCAAATCTCGATTGGTACCGAAAACACTGAATGCGCCAGCTCAGAATGCATTGATTCTTCGTGACTTTTTCGCCAAAAATGAAACACATTTCGTTCCACAACCACCGTATTTACACAGTATGACTTTTGGCTATTCCCTAATCTCAAAAGACCACTCCGTGGATATCGTTTTGAGTCGATTGAAGAGATTCAACGTTTATGCATTGAGGATTTGTAAAAAGAGCAAAAGTGCATTGTTTCCGGAGGGGATTGCTTTGAAAGCGATGAATTAATTTTAGAAGAATAAAAAGAATTTTGAAAAAGATTTTGAAAAAAAAAAAAGAATTGGACTTACTTTTTGGGCACAGTAGTGTGTAGGTATAATAGTGTATAAAATATGTGCAGAGAATACATAATTATGTCGGTAAAATTTGTCGTTTATCGTTATGTATTATGCATATAGATAAAATTTTACCTTTTATAATTTTTCTATATTTTTGTGAGGCAATAAAATAATACATAAAAATACGTTTCCCAATAAAAAAATTTACTTTGCTTCTTTACATAACAAAATAAAAATGTTTGCTAATATTTGAATCCAGATAAAATAAACAATAACAATAATTCAAAGAACTATGGTCAAAATATATACAATTGTTTTTACTCTTAATTTTTATACTGTAGCTCCGTCACGACAGATTACTTTGAAACCAAGAATTAGATGTTTTTGGATTCTTTCCAAACTTTCAGCTTATATCGTAATAATTCATTCATGACATCTACATTTTTTATCGCTAAGTTTTGTAATATTTTTCGAGTGTTTTATGGCCCCGTGAATGAAACGCAACAGCAGGTTGGTACAGTATTTCTCAAACACCTCATCTTCTTGCTGAGTATCGTATATATATATATATATATATATATTTGGGGGCATTTAAAAATTTAATTAAAATTATAAAAAACAAATGCTGTTGTTGTAAAATGATTGATGAAGTTGAAACTAGTGTTTATTTTCGTGTAACTCTCAAACATTTTGCAAGTATGTTTAGCTGCAAGCATTTTTCATTATTTTTACATATGTTATATTTAATAGCATAACACAAAAGTGATATGTTATTTATTCATGTTAAAATTGATATTTATATAGTTTTAGCTGTGAAGGAAGATATCGCGTTTAGCTAATGTTTATGATGTCTGTTGGCATTTACAACATTTTTATACTACAAGATTAATACTATGTAAAAATATTTTATAGCAGTTGTTTGGATAATAACTTATTTTGATTCTCATATCTTTAAATTTTTATCATAAAATTTATTTTATTATTTGCGATATATGCTTTGTGCGATATATCGCAAATAATCATAAATTTTATGATTCAGTAAAAGAAACAAAATTAATTTTTAAACGTTGGAAGAAATATTTCCACTTGAAAAAAAAAAAAAAAGCCATTTTTACTGTATCATTATCTTTTTATGTTAACCATTATTTAAATTAAATTAAATTTCGCATTGAATATTTAATTTCGTTTTTAAGGTCATTGTTTAAATAACAGTAATCTAAAGTTTATGACATTTATAGAAGTTGTTATTGTTGTTACTTATGTTGTTACCTCAATCCATAAAATATTGGCCACTTACAGTACATATAAAAAGAACGTATAAACAAATACAAATTGCAAAGGGAAAAGACCAAACATTCTTAACAATAACGACCAAAAGGCCTTAGGCTTAACATTTAATGCTAACGTTAATGTAAACGACCTTTTTAATGACCGAATGGCCTTTTTAAGGTCATTGTTTAAATAATTGTAATCTAAAGAATACGAAATTTATAAATGTTGCTGTTGTTGTTACCTATGTTTTTTTTTTTTAGAATTCAATCTATACAAATTTGGCCACTTACCGTAGAAAATATAAACAAATCCAAATTGTAAAGGGAAAGATCAGACACTCTTAACAAAAACAACCAAAAGGCATTAGGCTTAACATTTAATGCTAACGGCCTAAAGATAATCTTAATGACCAAAGACCTTTTAAGGTCATTGGTTAAATAACTATAATCTAAAGAATGCACCATTTATAAATGTAGTTGTTGTTGCTACCTATGGTTTTATTGGAATTCAATCCCTACAAATTTGACAACTTACCGTAGAACAAATAAACAAATACAAATTACAAAGGAAAAAAAAAAAAAACAAGACATTCTTAACAAAAACGACCAAAAGACCTTACAAACAATTATAAAAATTTAAAAAGCTAGTAACACTGTAATAAAATTCCGTGTGATCAGGAAAATGCTTTCTATCGCCTTACAGTAAAGAGTACACAAATCACCATTCTGTTGTAAGATAGAGTCTAGTCCCGAGCAAACAAGTAGATGGGCATTATTCATTTTTTCTGTCTTAAATAAAACACATACATCAGAGTTCACAATTCCTATTTTGTCTAGATGTTCGGTAATTTACAAATCATTTTGAGTAATCTTACTTCCAAGTAAAAGACTATTCGCTGTACATTTTTTTTCGATCTCAGTTTTAATAATTTCTTAATTTTTATTAAGATAATAATACAATTTAATAAGATTTAAATAATATTAGATATTTTATTTTACTATGGATTTCACAAAAAAATAATTTTCGGTTATATTTGATCTCCTAAATAACAAAAAAAGATAATCAATATCTTTATTAGTATTTGAAAAAAAGTATCTTGATTCGCATGCATTATTCTTATTATATTTAAACTTTGGATATGATGACACTACATAAAAAGTTTGAATTATTTATTATTTATTTGAACTATATAATATCAATTTTCAATAAAAAGAGTAATAAAATTTCTGTTTAGTTTAGCTATTTCAAAAAGTTTTTCTTATTCTTCACTGGCGCATAAACCCCACTGTGGACTAAGACTGTCAGCTAGCAGAATTCGAGCCAGGAGATGTTGTTTCTTAGTTGTAGGGTTGCCAGCCTTACGCCCAACACTCTACAACTATATTATACAGGGACAGAGGGTTTAAAGTGGAACAGAAATAATTAAAATTTTAACTAGCACTTAATTTCTAACAATATTTTTTTCCTATTCATCAAATTTAATAACCATGTAGATAAATGAAATGTTAATCATAAGCTTTTATTAATTTTTAGAAAAATATCTTATAATACAAATATTATTTTTATGTTGATTAATAAAATCAAATTAAGGATTATTCCACCTTATAACCTGAAAATTTTTAATGTATTTATGTCTTTCAGTTTTTTCCCGAAATTCCTTAATACCCCACACATGTCAAATCCCAGGCCATAACGAGACCTTCAAATCCAGATCTTTCCAGAAAAACTAACAACTTACTCAGGAACTCCATTGTTGATGCTCCATCAATTAAATTTGACAGCTTCTTCGTTCAACTTGCAAACTACGCACATAAAAATGAATTTCATCGCGTCTGTTGAAAAAAGGTCGTCATTGTGTATGGGACATTTTTGTGTGCTTATTTGTAACCTTTATCTTCCATCGGGAAAACACAAAAACATTCACGGAATAAAAAAAGGAGAACAGAAATTGCGCTAAATCCAAAGAAATTAATGTCACCATCAGCAAAAATATAAAAAGATGCTACACAATTGCAGTAAAGGGAGCGTAACAAAAAAAAGCATATTTTCTCTTCGCTTTGTAGCAGAAAAAGATGAGATATAAAAGAAAAAAAAAAAGAATTTGAAAAAAGTTTCCCTCTGTCATAGAAAATGATGGATAGCCTTTATGAAGGCGTATGTAAATGCCGAGATTGAAATAGATTTTGTGAAGGAAAATTAAAGGGAAAAAAAACCAAGTACTCATCAGTACGAAGAAAATATACTCTGTTCTAATCTTTTCGCGTTTAATATTCAATTTCAATTTATTTATTCAGTGATACGGAAGCAGTTCGGATATTTTCTTACATGGAGTCGGGGAATTTAAATTTAATAAACTCGCTGTGGGCGAAGATGGGCGATTCTTGTTTCTTTAAAAAGAGTGTTTTGATTTATGTTCTGAAGAACATATTCCTGTTCTAATGTGAAAGTAATTCACGTAAATTTTAAAAATATTCTTCTTAGATATAAGAGTTTTTTTTTTATTTGTAACTTTCTATATATTTTCCAATATTGACTGCTTCTAATGTTTGAGACTTACTATTTGCGATACAGGGTCTGAATGGCCGAGTCTGGCACTCGGTACTATAGGTTTCGGGTTGGAGTCGCGGTGGTGTCATGGTTGTTTGTAGTGGTTTGGAATCCACTTTAAACCGTAGGTCCTGGTCTAACATGATCGTAGAGCGTTGCATGGGTATTTTTACTCCGTGTCTGTAGCTTATCTTCAAACTACACGCACTTCCTCGGTAGTGCTAAGTGAGTAACGTCGATGTAGCACTTGGCTTAAAGCATCAAAGACAATTGTCTAAGTGCAATTGTTTTTGGTGCTACAAGAGTATTTGCGAAACTTAAGATTATTATCTGAGAAAGAAAATACACAAATGGAAAGATAAATTAATTTGTGATAATAGTTAATTAGTAATAAATTATTGAGGGCTTTTTTTTAAACTTTATGTTTGTTTTTCTATAACAATTTTAATTGCATTTGATGACTATAAAATTTTTCATCTGTTTTGATTCTGTGTACAGATGTATTACGAATAGTTTTACTTCAATGGCGCAATAGCCCTCTGGTGGGCCAAGGCCGTCGGCTACTGGCAGAATACGAGACAGGAGATGTTTACTGCAAACAATAACTATGATTTAAAAAAAAATTACTATGACTTTTTAATATAATACATGGATAATTTGGATAAACACTTGGGTTATAGAAAATATATCATATTTCACAAAATAAACGATTAATTAAATTTCAGTTATGGTTCTGCTTTGCCATATATTTGTTTTTAAAAATTCATTCAAATTATGTTTACATTTTTTTATGGTTCGATTGTTTTCTACTCTCCTGCAACGATGTACAATTAAGATCAATGTAATTAAACATATGTATAGTGAGACTCATGCCATTTGAAACAGTCATTGAAACATAACATTGTAATAGTCGTTTACTTCTTAGAGTAAGTGACTGTTAGCTGCCATTTATTCCCATTCTATGGAAAAGCATCCATATTATGGATGCTTTTCCATAGAATAGACCCATTCTATGGATCCCATTCTATGAAAGTAATTTATATATTATTATATTTAAAAATACGATGACAATCAGTCCAAAGTTTGGAATTATTTATTGTTTATTTTAAATATATTATATCTTTTCAATAAAAATTATCAATTACGCATACGACAAAAAATTGGTTATGAAAATTTCTGTTAATTTAATTATTTCCAAAAGTAATTACATACAAAAAGGAAGTATGCAGAACACTACTGAAACTATCTGTTTTACACAAACATGTTTTTACATATCATCACAAATTTATTATTCTAAAATATATGCATAATTGATAAATATTGACAATTGTCAAACAGCCTGTCAAATATAATTCAAGAAAATTATTTAGTTCTATGAAAGGAGCATAAAATATTCCTTCTTGTATATTAAATGCAACGTAAATCTACTTCATAGTGAGGACTGTTGACATTTTCGAAAAAATAAAATATGCGTAACGGAAATGTTTCTGGCTGTTTTCGCACTTAAAAGACGAAAAATGAGTTCATTTCTCACAGGATGAGCAGAAAATAGTGTCTGTATTCACAGAGGAAACGCTGACTGTTGATGTAAGGGATGTTGAGTTGAAATATATGTTTTCTTTTGGGATGTTCGCACGTGTCTCGTGCAGTGTCTCGTGGGAGGGAGCACTGACAAAGGATTTATTTTTTCCCTTTAAATACACAGCGAGCAATAATTCGATAAAAAGAATAGAAAAGAAAGAATAGAAAAGAAAGCATCAAACAGTGAAACGTATTATTTTTATGTCACTTGATTTGAACTGGAACGGAGAAAGACAACTAAATATCTTACAGTATAATACACAATACATTTTATTTTGTGTTTTTACTCTGCAAAGAATAAATCTTTTTTGAAAAATGTTTCTTTTGTAGTAACAAGTATGTGATGTATGTTTTGAGAAACTTTTCTGTAACGTCAAATTCGAAGTACTTCTATTTCAAAAAATTACTCTAGAGAATTTGGTTGAATCGAAATTGAAGTGAGATTTTATACAAATAGAATATAAAAACAAGTTGCAATAGTTAATTTTATATATATATATATAATAAAAAATATATATATAATTGTAATTTTTATATTGTATTTTCTTCTTTTATTTTTATGTTGAGTTCTCAAAATATACGATGTATTCAGATAAAAATTTATTTCTTCAAATAACATAAGATCTTGAGAGCACAGAATTATGATGAGGGAATATGTGGCATTTGACATTTCAACATTTGATCAATTCATTTCAACTTTATAAACGAATTTACTTCTCACAATTTTTGTTGTCTTTTTTATATTTTGTTTATTTGATATAAAGCAGTGTCATGCAAACGCGCAATGGAATGTCAGAATAATTTTATATATTTATTTTTTTCCCATGGTTCTTATTCGTATTATTTTTTTTTTTTAATTTATGTATGATAAAGTATCTCTATGTGTTATCGACATTTTTATCAATAATTTTTTTTTTTCATTATTTTACAAATCTGGAATGGTAATCATCTTTGTTTAAATTACAAAAAAAATATTTTTGATGTGCTAACGATTGTATTGATTTACTGAAATGTTTATGTGAAAAAAATTCAAAGTTCGATGTTAAATGTTTACTTTTTTACCTGAAATACAAGTTAAATCCCAATTATTAATGAGCATTTCAAATAAAGAATTTTTTTAAAAGACTAATTAAAACTTTTAACTAAAACTTAATATTTAACACTACTTTTTTTTTACTTTTCGTCAAATTTAATAAACATATAGATAAAAGAAATGTTAATTAAGAGCTTTTATTATTTTTTAGAAGAATATCTATTAATACAAATAATTTTTTTATGTAGATTAATAAAATCCAATTAAGGATAACTCCAGTTTTACTTGAAAATGTTTAATTTATTTTTTGTCTCTCCGTTTTTCCCGAAAATCATTAATTCCCCTACACATGTCAAATCCCGGACCATAACGAGACCTTCAAATCCAGATCTTTCCAGAAAAACTAACAGCTTACTCAGGAACTCCATTGTTGATTCTCCATCAATTAAATTTGACAGCTTCTTCATTCTACTTTGCAACCTACACACATAAAAATGAATTTTCACAGCGTCTGCTGAAGAAAGGTGGTCATTGTGTATGTGGACATTTTTTTGTGCTTATTTGTAACCTTTATCTGCCATGGGAAAACACAAAAACATACACGGAAAAAAAAAAAAAAGAGAGCACAGAAATTGCGCTGAATCGAAAGAAATTAATGTCACCTTAAGCAAAATATAAAAAGATACTACACAATTGCAGTAGAGGGAGCGTTAAAAAAAAAAGCATATTTTCTGTTCGCTCTGGAGCAGAAGAAGATGCGATATAAAAGAAAAAAAGATGATGGATCGCTTTTATGAAGGCGTATGTAAATGCTGAGACTGAAATAGACCTTGTGAAGGGAAAAGAAAAAGAAAAAAATCCAAGTACTCATCAGTACAAAGAAAATATACTCTGTTCTAATCTTTTCTCGTTTAATATTCAATTTCAATTTATTTATTCAGTGATACGAAAGCAGTTTGGATATTTTCTTACATGGAGTCGGGGATTTAAATTTAATAAACTCGCTGTTACGAAGATGGGCGATTCTTGTTTCTTTAAGAAAAGTGTTTTGATTTATGTACTGAAAATATACAAGAACATATTCTTATTCTGATGTAAAAGTGATTCACGTAAATTTTAAAAATATTCTTCTTTGATATAAAAGTTTTTTTTTATTTGTAACTTGCTATATATTTTCAATATTGACTGTTTCAAAAATTTTAAAACGAAATACTTGCGTTATTTGGGATTATAATCTCAAAAAGACTACACAAAAGGGAAAGATTAATTTCTGATAATAGTTAATTAATAATAAATTATTGAGGTTTTCTTTGTTTTGTAAATTTATGTTCATTTTTTTTCTACTAAAATTTTGGTTAAATTTGATAACTATTATGTTTTTCACCAATTTTAATATTCTCTCTATATATATTGACAATAATTGTTCATCATTGGCCCAACAGCCACATGGTGGGCGAATGCCGTCTGATTACTCGCAGAATTTATGACAGGAAATGTTTATTGCCAATAATTACTATGAATAGTTTAATCGAATACATGGATAAATTGGGTAAATACATGGATTATAGAAAGGAATATATCAGACTTCTCAAAATAGACAAAATTAATTTCAATTACAAAAATTAAAATTAAATTTCTGCTATGGTACTGTTTTACCATATTTTTTCTTTTAAAATTCCATTAAATTATGATTCATATTTTATTTTTCATTAGAACCTACTGAGGCACAATTAAGATCAGTGTAAGTGTATATTATGTTTAGTGTCCCTTTTGAAACAGTCATTGAAACATGACATTGAAATTGAACATGACTTTGTAAGAGTCATTTACTCCTTCGAGTAAATGACTGTTACATTATAAGCAGCTGTTAGATGCAATTTGTTCCCATTCTATGGAAACGCGTGTTCAGTTTGAAACTCCTTTAAATATAAATATATTTAAAAATATAATGACAGTCTATCCAAAGTTTGAAATTATTTATTGTTTATTTTAAATATATTATATCATTTTTCAATAAAAATTATCAATTAAGCATATTAACAAAAAAATGGTTATGGAAATATCTGTTAAGTATTTCAAAAACTCTGTCGGTTATTTCAAAATATAATGATATACAATAATAAAGAAAAGCCTGCAGAAAACTAGTCCAATTTTCTGTTTTATCCAAATTTTTTTTATATTTATCATCACAAGCTTGTTACTAACTAAAATATCAACAGAATTGATAAACATCGACAATATCAAACAGCCTGTCAAATATAATTCAAGAAAATTATTTAGTTCTATGCAAGGTACATAAAATATTCCTTCTCGTATATTATATGCAACACAAACATTCCTCAAAGTGAGAACTGTTGACATTTCCGAAAAAAATAAAAATATGCATAACGGAAGTACACAGGTTGAGCAGAAAATAGTGTTTGTATTCGCAGAGGAAGCGGTGACTGCCGATGTAACGGATGTTGAGTTGAAATATATGTTTTCTTTTGGGATGCTCGCACGTGAAGTATCGTGCAGTGTCTCGTGGATGCAGCACTGGCAAATGATTCTTTTTTATTTCTTCTTTAAATACACAGCGAGCAATAATTCAATAAAATGAATAAAAAGTAGGCTTAAAAATAGCGAAACGTATTATTTTAATGTCATTTGGTTTGAACTGAAAAGGAGAAAGACAACTAAATATCTCATAGAAAATACATAATACAATTTTTGTGTTTTTACCCAGCAACGAATATATCTTTTTTGAAAAAATGTTTCTTCGTAGTAACAAATATGTGATGTATGTTTTGAGAAACTTTTCTGTAACGTCAAATTCGAAGTGCTTCTATTTCAAAAAATTACTCTAGAGATCTTAGTTGAATCAAAATTGAAGTGCGATTTTATACAAATAGAATATAAGAACAAGTTGCACTAGTTAATTTTCGAAAAAAAATATGTATATAATTGTAATTTTTTATATTGTATTTACATCTTTCTATTTTTCTCAAGATATCGGATGCAGTCTGATAAGAATGTACTTCTTTAAATAACATAAGATCTTGAGAGCAAAGAATTATGATGAGGGAATTGTGCCATTTGGCATTTCACCATTTAATAGAAAACTTCATAAAAACTTTATTTCTCGCAATTTTTGTTGTCTTTTTTTTATATTTCGTTTTGATATAAAGTAGTATCATGCAAACGCGTCATGGAATGTCAGAATAATTTTATATATTTATTTCTCTTTCCATAGTTGTTATTCTTATTCGATTTTTTTTTAAATTTATATGTGATACAAAAAGCTTTATGTGGAATTGACATTTTTATCAATAATTTTTATTTCATTATTTTAACAAATCTGGAAGTGTTATGAGCTTTGTTTAAATTACAAAAATATATTTTTGGATGTTAATGATTGTTCTGATTTACTGAAATGTTTATGAAAAAAATTCAAAGTTCAATGTTAAATGTTTTCTTTTTTACTTGAAATACAAGTTAAAACCCAACCATTATTGAATATTTCAAATATAGATTTTATTTAAATGACTAATTAAAAGTTTTAACTAAAACTTAATCAAATATTTACACTATTTTTTTTTTTTTTTTCACTTTTCGTCAAATTTAAAACCATATAGATAAAAGAAACCTTAATCATAAGCTTTAATTAATTTTTAGAAAAATATGTAATAATATAAAGAGCCTTTTTATGTAGATTAATAAAATCCAATTAAGGATTATTCCAGCCCTAACTTCAAAATTTTATTTATTTTTGTGTCTCCGTTTTCCTTAAAGTCCTTAATTCCCTACACATGTCAAATCCCGGACCATAAGAGACCTTCAAATCCAGATCTTCAGATCCAGATTTGAACAGAAACGGAGAAAGACAACTAAATATCTCACAGAATAATACATCATACAATTTTTTTTGTGTTTTTACTCAACAAAGAATATATCTTATTTGAAAAAAAAATATTTCTTCGTAGTAACATGTATGTGATGTATGTTTTGAGAAACTTTTCTCTAACGTCAAATTCGAAGTACTTCTATTTCAAAAATTACTCCAGAGATCTTAGTTGAATCGAAATTGAAGTGAGATTTTATACAAATAAAATATAAAAAACAAGTTGCAATAATTAATTTTTAGAAAAAAATTAATGTATATAATTGCAATTTTTTATATTGTATTTATATGTTTCTATTTTTAGGTTAAGTTCTTAAAATATATAATGCAGTCTGATAAAAATATACATCTTCAAATAACATAAGATCTTGAGAGCAAAGAATTATGATGAGGGAATTGGTGCCATTTGGCATTTCAACATTTGATAAAAAAATTCATAAAGGAATTTATTTCTGGCAATTTTTTGTTGCCTTTTTTATACTTTGTTTTTTTATATAAAGTGGTGTCATGCAAACTCACCATGGAATGTGAGAATAATTTTATATTTTTTCTCGTTCCATGGTTCTTATTCGTTTTAGTTATTTTTAATTTATATATGATACAAAAACTTTATGTTTTGACATTTTGACATTTTTGACATTTTAATCAATCATTTTTATTTCATTATTTAAGCAAATTTGGAATGGTTATAAACTTTGTTTAAATTGCAAATTAAAAATGTTTTTGATATTAATGATTATGTTGATTTACTGAAATGTTTATGAAAAAAACCATTCAAAGTTAATTGTTAGTTATTAAAGAACCAAATGAGAATATTGAATTGGATTCTACCAACGTTAAGTTCAATGTTAAATGTTTCCTTTTTTTTACCTGAAATAAAAGTTATATCCCTACTATTAATGAGTATTTCAAATAAAGATTTTTTTTTAAAGACTAAAGTTTTTAACTAAAACTCTATTTTTTATTACTTTTCGTCAAATTTAATAACCATATAGATAAAAGAAACGTTAATCATAAGCTTTTATTAATTTTTACAAAAATATCTAATAATATAAATAATCTTTTACGTAGATTAATAAAATCCAATTAAGGATAACTCCAGTTTTACTTGAAAATGTTTAATTTATTTTTTGTCTCTCCTTTTTTTCCCGAAAGTCCTTTATTCCCCACACATGTCAAATCCCAGGCCATAACGAGACCTTCAAATCCAGACCTTTCCAGAAAAATTAACAGCTTACTCAGGAACTCCATTGTTGATTCTCCATCAATTAATTTTGACAGCTTCTTCGTTCAATTTGCAACCTACGCACGTAAAAATGAATTTTCACAACGTAGGGGGTAAAGTTCCGCGTCTGTTGAAGAAAGGTCGTCATTGTGTATGTGGACATTTTTTTTTGTGCTTATTTGTAACCTTTATCTACCATCGGGAAAACACAAAAACATACAGGAATAAAAAAAGGAGAACAGAAATTGCGCTGAATCCAAAGAAATTAATGTCACCATGAGCAAAATATAAAAAGATGCTACACAATTGCAGTAAAGGGAGCGTAACAAAAAAAAGCATATTTTTGTTCGCCTAGGAGCAGAAAAAAAGATGAGATATAAAGAAAAATGAGTTTGAAGAAAGAAAAGTTTCCCTCTGTCACAGAAGATGATGGATAGCCTTTATGAAGGCGTATGTAAATGCTGAGGCCTGAAATAGATCTTGTGAAGGGAAAAAAAGCAGAAAAAAATCCAAGTACTCATCAGTATGAAGAAAATAGACTCTGTTCTAATCTTTTCGCGTTTAATATTCAATTTCAATTTATTTATTCAGTGACACGGAAGCAGTTTGGATATTTTCTTACATGGAGTCGGAAATTTAAATTTAATAAACTCGCTGTTGCGAAGATGGGTGATTCTTGTTTCTGTGAGGAAAACTGTTTTGATTTATATACTGAAATACAGAAGAGCATATTCTTATTCTGATGTAAAGTGATGTCCTTTGATATAAATTTTTTTTTATTTGTATCTTTCTATAGATTTTCAATATTGTTTGTTTCAAATTTTTGTGATTGAATATTTATGATACTTGGGATTATTATCTGAAAAATAATACACATAATGGAAATATAGATTAATTTGTTATAATAGTTAAATAGTGATAAATGTTTAAGGTTTTATTTTTGTTTTGTAACTTTATGTTCGTTTTTTCTACTGCAATGTTTATAGAATTTGATAACTAGCATTTTTTTCAACTCTTTTAATTCTCTATATAGATTTATTGCGACTATTGCACGCAACAGCAAAATTTTGAGCCAATGCCGCCTACCTGAAGGCAGATTTCCAGACGGGAAATTTGGTCTTTTGTGGCAGGGTTGTAAGTTCTACGCCCCACGTTACAGTCATATTCGACCGAAACCTACGGTTAAAATGTATACAGATCGACTATAAGCATCCATAGCACTGCCGGGAGTCCAACCTAAAACCTGTAACACTGAGACTCCAGAACGATAATCGATCGACCCTCAAAAGTTATGATATACAATTATCAGAAAAGTGTGCAGCAAATTACTGAGACTTTTAAAAGGAATAGCATATTATATGTTATTGTTACTAATCCCCCTCTGTACAGGAAAGCCTACACTCGGTCTAATAGGTACGACATGCGACTTTACCAAGGTAATATACAGCTTCACTTTAGCGAGAAACTATGGGGCTGAAGACAGGCTAAACCTCAAGACAACGCTTTTATGATCATATTACATTAGACCAGGATCTATGGTTTAAATTGGTTTCTGAAGCGCAATAAACATCCATGACAACCCGGGACTCGAACCCGAATCCTATGCCCCTATGCTGGCGTCAGATACACTGCCATACATTTAATAACCATTTAGATAAAATAAACGTTAATCATAAGCTTCCATTAGTTTTCAGAAAATATCTAATAATATACATAATATTTTTTATGTAGATTAAAAAAATCCAATTAAGGAATATTTCAGCCCTAACTTGAATATTTGTAATTTATTTTTGTCTCTCCACTTTTCCCAAAAACCTTAATTCCCTACACATGTCAAATCCCAGGCCATAACGAGACCTTCAAATCCAGATCTTTCCAGAAAACTAACAGCTTACTCAGGAACTCCATTGTTGATTCTCCATCAATTAAATTTGACAGCTTCTTCATTCTACTTGCAACCTACACACATAAAAATGAATTTTCACCGCGTGGGATGGGGGGGGAGTTCCGCGTCTGTTGAAGAAAGGTCGTCATTGTGTAGTATGTGGACATTTTTTTTGTGCTTATTTGTAACTTTTATCTTCCATCGGGAAAACACAAAAACATACACGGAATAAAAAAAAGAGAGAGCAAAAATTGCGCTGAATCGAAAAAAATTAATGTCACCATGAACAAAAATATAAAAAGATTCTACATAATTGCAGTAAAGGAGCGTAACAAAAAAAAAAAGCATATTTTCTGTTCGCTCTGAGCAGAAAAAAAAAGATGCGATATAAAAGAAAAAAGAATTTGAAGAAAATTTCCCTCTGTCACAGAAGATGATGAATAGTCTTTTATGAAGGCGTATGTAAATGCTGAGACTGTAACAGATCTTGTGAAGGAAAACGAAAGAAAAAAATCCAAGTACTCATCAGTATGAAGAAAATAGACTCTGTTCTAATCTTTTCGCGTTTAATATTCAATTTCAATTTATTTATTCAGTGATACGGAAGCAGTTCGGATATTTTCTTACATGAAGTCAAGGGATTTAAATTTAATAAACTCGTTGTTGCAAAGATGGGTGATTCTTGCTTCTGTGAGGAAAAGTGTTTTGATTTATGTGCAGAAATACAGAATAACATATTCTTCTTCTAATGTGAAAATAATTCAATGTAAATTTAAAAATATTATTCTTTGATTTACAATTTTTTTTTATTTGTAACTTCCTATATATTTTCTATATGTACTGTATGAATTATAGGCCAGCAGCATAAAATATTCCTTCTTGCATATTATATGCAACGCAAACATTCTTCAAAGTGAGGACTGTTTATATTTTCCGAAAAACTAAAATATGCATAACGGAAATGTTTCCGGCTGTTTTCGCTCTTAAAAGATGAAAAATGGTTTCATTTCTCACAGGATGAGCAGAAAACAGTGTCTGTATTCGCAGAGGAAACGCTGACTGTTGATGTAACGGATGTTGAGTTGAATTCTATGTTTCCTTTTGGGATGCTCGCACGTGAAGTGCAGTGTCTCGTGGGAGGGAGCACTGACAAATGTTTCTTTTTTTTTCTCCTTTAAAAACACAGTGAGCAATAATTCGATAAAAAGAATAGAAATGAAAGCATCAATTAGCGAAACGTATTATTTTTTTATGTCATTTGATTTGAATTGAAACTGAGAAAGACAAATAAACATCTTTCAGAATAATACATAATACGATTTTTTGTGTTTTTATCCTTCAAAGCATATATCTTTTTTGAAGAAATGCTTCTACGTAGTAACAAGTATGTGATGCAAGTTTTGAGAATCTTTTCTGCAACGTCAAATTCGAAGCGCTTCTAGTTCAAAAATTACTCTAAAGATCTTAGTTGAATCGAAATTGTAGTGAGAGTTTATACAAATAGAATATAAGAGCAAGTTAGTTGCAATAGTTAATTTTAGAAAAAAAATATATAATTTTAATTTTTATATTGTATTTACATCTTTCTATTTTTAAGTTAAGTTTGGAAATATACGATACACTCTGAAAAGAATATGTTTCTTCAAATAGGATAAGATCTTGAGGGCAAAGAATTGTGAAGAGGGAATAAGTGCTATTTGACATTTCAACATTTTATAGAAACCTATATAAACGAATTTATTTCTCGCACTTTTCTTTTGTCATCTTTATATTTTGTTTATTTGATATAAAGTAGTTTTTTGTGCAAACGTGCCATGGAATGTTTGAATAATTATATATACTTATTTCTCTTTCCATGGTTGTTATTCGCATAGGTTTTTTTAATTCATATATGATACAAAAAGTTATGTGTTATCGACATTTTTATCAATAATTTTTATTTCATTATTTTAATAAATCTAGAATGGTTATGAACTTTGTTTAAATTACAAAAAAATGTTTTTTGATGTTAATGATTGTGTTGATTTACTGAAATGTTATGAAAAAAAACATTCAAAGTTAAATGTTAGTAACTAAAGAACCAAATAAGAATATTTAATTGGATTGTACCATGCATTTATCGAAAAAATATTATTAATATACTTGAAATGTATTTGATTTTTAAACTATATTGACTAGAAATTACACATTCAAATCAGCAGTTTGTGAAATTTTCCCGTTTGTGAAATTTTTCAATTGTTGCTCTGGATCTGTACGTTTTGGGGATAGGTAGGCATTGATAGATAAGCTAGGTAGGTAGGATATCTTCCAATCTGGTAGGCTATCAAATTAGCTGCATGTTTAATTGGTGATAGCGTGATCTTGGTGGCTAGCGAATCAACAGCACGGGAGAGGTTCAGTGAAATGCGAGAGATATGAAACTTGGCATTATGTTGGAAATATCCGGAATATGGAAAAATATGAACTTATATATATGGCCCAGAAATATGGAAATATCCCGAAGCTATACATTCAAAGTAAAGCAAACGGCTGCAGGATGTCATCAATATTTCGTTTATCTGTTAATATTGTAGGTAAGAAAATTAGATTCATCTTAACAGAAAACACTACGAACTAATATGGGTTATACTTAGGTATATGCCTTATTAAATCAAAGTCTTGATGGGACCACTGATTATCTTCGTCTTCAACGCGTTCTCTGCCTTCTTTGAACTGTTTATACCACTTGTAAACATTTCTTTCCAATACAGGAATGCTCTCACCGAATGTCTTCTTCAATATTCTATACGTTTCCGCAAACCAAATTGAATTCAAGTTCTTTGCTCGATTCATTCAGAGATTTAAAAAAATCGCCGGAATCAGTTTTAGCGTCTCACAAAGCAAGCGTAACTCAAACACTAATGATTATTTTGACGTGCAATTTCACACAGATATCAAGAACAGTACCAGCCACCCAAGAAAGAAAAAAATTGAAATTAAATAAGCCCCGGGAATTTTAAATTGAAAATTTGTTTACTTTTGGACACAGCAGTATCTGTTCAAGGTGTGGCGTGCTATTAATTGTAGATTCATCCAGTTGGTTTATCCGCTTGACCATGACACTGTTACAGGTAATTTTATTCCTGATATGAGATTAAAGACAAAATATTAAAGCATCTTTTCATCGTAAATGAAATCAGCCAAGCACTGTGAAAAGGTGCAAGGAACCGCTTGTGATATGGAAGATTAACAGATGGGCAATGGCGCGGTTAGGAAATTTGGGTTTGCAGCATTCGTACATCTTGGTCTTACAGAGATTTCATTTAGATGATTCTTGAAGTAGCCATTATTGCTAGCATCTATGGGTAGCATTGACCTCAACAACCTCGGAGTAACAACCTAACTTCTTGCATCTCAAAAATGAGACTAGGTCGTTAAAAATTGGCATCTAGGTTAGAAGGTCATTCAAAAGTCTTAATTCAGATTGTCGAATTTTAAATGTTAACCAACATTTATTTTAAAATTAATTTATTCGTGTTTGCATAATTTAATAACACGTGCAGTAATGAGTTTAAAGAAATATTATTATTCCATTAACCTTTAGAAAAATATAAAATATTAATAATAAATTATTATTATGCAGATTAATAAAATTCAATTAAGGATTTTCCCAACTTGTTTCAAAATTTTAATGTGATTTTATTTATTCCAGTTTACCTGAAAAACATTTAAATCCCAGCCATTATTGAACATTTCAAATAGAGATTGTTTTACAAAAACTAATTAAATATTTTAACTAACACTTAATTTTTAACACTAATTTTACCTTTCACCAATTTCACCATATAGATAAAAAAACGTTAATGAAGAGCTTTTATTAATTTTTAGAAAAATATCTATTAATGCAAATAATCTTTTTATGTAGATTAATAAAATTCAATTAAGGATTATTCCTGCCCTAACTCGAAAATTTTTAATTTTTTTTTTTTTTTTTTCTCTCTGTTTTTCCCGAAAGTCCTTAATTCCCTACACATGTCAAATTCCAGAATAAGAATATACTTTTTCAAATAACATAAGATCTTGAGAGCAAAGAATTATGATGAGGGAATTGGTGCTATTTGATATTTCAATATTTGATAGAAAACTTTATAAACGAATTTATTTCTCGCAATTTTTTTTTTTGTTTTTCATATTTTGTTTATTTGATATAAAGTAGTGTTATGCAAATGCGCCATGGAATGTCAAAATGATTTTATGTATTTATTTCTCTTTCCATGGTTCTTATTCGTATTAGTTTTTTTAAATTTATATAGGATACAAAAACTTTATGTGTGACATTTTTATCAATAATTTTTATTTCATTATTTTAGCAAATCTGGAATGGTTATGAGCTTTGTTTAAATTACAAAAAAATGTTTCTGATGTTAATGATTATGCTAATTTACTGAAATTTTTATGAAAAAAATTCAAAGTTCAATGTTAAATGTTTCCTTCTTTTACCTGAGATACAAGTTAAGTCCCAACCATTAATGAGCCTTTCAAATAAAGATTTTTTACAAGACTAATTAAAATTTTTAACAGAAACTTAATATTTAACACTACTTTTTCACTTTTCGTCAAATTTAATAACCATATAGATAAAAGAAACGTTAATCATAAGCTTTTATTAATTTTTACAAAAATATCTAATAATATAAATAATCTTTTTACGTAGATTAATAAAAATCCAATTAAGGATAACTCCAGTTTTACTTGAAAATTTTAATTTATTTTTGTCTCTCCGTTTTTCCCGAAAGTCCTTAATTAACTACACATGTCAAATCCCAGGCCATAACGAGACCTTCAAATCCAGACTTTCCAGAAATATTAACAGCTTACTCAGGAACTCCATTGTTGATTCTCCATCAATGACAGCTTCTTCGTTCAATTTGCAACCTACGCATATAAAAATGAATTTTCACAACGTAGGGGGACAGTTCCGCATCTGTTGAAGAAAGTCCTCATTGTGTATGTGGACATTTTTTGTGCTTATTTGTAACCTTTATCTACCATCAGGAAAACACAAAAAACATACAGGGAATAAAAAAGGAGAACAGAAATTGCGCTGAATCCAAAGAAATTAATGTCACCATGAACAAAATATAAAAAAGATACTACACAATTGCAGTAAAAGGAGCGTAACTAAAAAAAGCATATTTTCTGTTCTCTTCGGAGCAGAAGAAAATGAGATATGAAAGAAAAAAAAAGTTTGAAGTGATGAAAAGTTTTTCCTCTGTTACAGAAGATGATGGATAGCCTTTATGAAGGCGCATGTAAATGCCGAGACAGAAATAGATCTTGTGCAGGAAAAGAAAGAAAAACAAAATCAAGTACTCATCAGTACAAAGAGAATATACTCTGTTCTAATCTTTCCGCGTTTAATATTCAATTTCAATTTATTTATTGTGATACGGAAGGCAGTCGGATATTTTCTTACATGGAGTTGGGGATTTAAATTTAATAAACTCGCTGTTGCGAAGATGGGTGATTCTTGTTTCTGTGAGAACTGTGTGTACTGAACTTTACTTTCAGTACTTTCTGTGTACTGAAATACAGAAGAACATATTCTTGCTCTAATGTGAAAGTAATTCACGTAAATTTTAAAAAATATTCTTCTTTGATATAAAAATTTTTTTTTTTTTTATTGGTAACTTCATGTACATTTTCAATATTGACTGTTTTAAAATTTTGAGACTAAGTATTTGCGATGCTTGGGATTTTATATTAAAAAAAAATAGGCAAATTGGAAAGATATATTAATTTACGATAGTATTTAATTAGTAATACATTATTGAGATTTTTTTCTTTTGTAACTTTGTGTTCGTCTTTTTCTACAACACTTTTAATTAAATTTTATAACTATTAGGTTTTTTTTTTGTTTTAATTCCTTACATAGATGTATTGCCAATAATTCTTTTTCATTGGTGCAGCAGCCCAATGGTGGCCAAGGCCGTCTGCCTACTGGCTGGGTAATGTTACTCCACGTCCGTGACTTATCTTCGAGCTACACGCACCTCCTGTTTAGTGCTAAGTGAGTAACGTCGGTGCGGCGCTTGCCTTAAGGTATCAAAGACAATTGTCTAAGTGTTTGCCAGCTGCATTAGAACAAAAAAAGTATTTGCGATACTTGGGATTATTATCAGAAAAAGAATACAGAAAAATGGGAAGATAGATTAATTTGTGATAATAGTTAATTAATAATTAATTATTGAGGTTTTTTGTTTTGTAACTTTGTGTTCGTTTTTTCTATAACAATTTTAATTGAATTTGATAACTATTATGTGTTTCCCATTTTTTGATTCTTTATAGAGATTTATTTTCAATAATTCTTCTTCAATGTCACAACACGCCAACCTATGGTGGAACAAGGCCAGTGGCCTACTGGCAGATTACGAGACAGGAGATGTTTATTGCAAACAATAACTATGATAATTTAATATTTTTTAAATATATTACATGAATAATTTGAATAAATAATTGGATTATAGATATAAATTTATCAAATTTTTAAAAATAAACACGATGAATTAAATTTCACTTAGGGTTTTGTATTGCCATATTTTTGCTTTTAAAAATCCTTGCATATTATGATTCATACTTTATTTTTTAGAGTCTACTTTTCAACAACGATGCAAAAATAAGATAAGTGTAAGTAAATATACTACTGTGGTCAAAAAGTGCGACCAATTTTCAATTTAAAATTCCCGGGGCTTAAGGAATTTCAATTGTTTTTTCATTTTTAGGTTATTGGCACTGTCCTTGACATATGTGTGAATTGAGAATATAATTTGTATTAAGTTTTGTTTGCGGAAACGTATATAATTCTGCAGGAGGCATTCGGTGAGCATTCCTATATCGGAAAGAAATGCTTACAAGTGGTATAAACAGTTCAAAGAAGGCAGAGAATGCGTTGAAGACGAAGAGCCCTCTTGTCGACTATCCGCCACAACCGACGAAGCTCAAGTGCAAAATATTAAAGATTTGGTGCTTGCAAACAATCGATTTACAATTAGAGACCTTGCCGCTGATATTGGAATTTCAAAAGGGTCGATCATTTCCATTTTGAACCTCAAACGCGTCAAATCTCGATTGGTACCGAAAATACTGAATGCGCCAGCTCACACTGCATTCATTTTTCGTGACTTTTTCGCCAAAAATGAATCTCATATCGTTCCACAACCCCGTATTCACACCGTGCGACTTCTGGCTATCACCTAAATTCAAAAGACCATTCCGGGGACACCGTTTTGAGTCGATTGAAGAAATTCAACGTGAACCTCCGCTCGTTTTGAAGGCCATCCCTACCGATGACTTTTTAGCATCCACTGAGGATTGGAAAAAAAGTTGGTATAAATGTATTGTATACGGAGGGGATTACTTTGAAGGCAATGAAAAAATTTGGAAGAATAAATAAAAGTTTTTGAAAAAAAATTGGTCTTACTTTTAGGGCAGAGTGTTATTATTATTATTTCACACTCACCGTTTTAAATGGTAAGGGGCTACATAGCCCTGGGTACAGGGATAAGGTGTAGGTTAAAGTAAAGTTAGTATAATGTTCTTTCCCAATAACCACCCTGTTTATTCGTTTCTGAAACTAATGACCTCATATACACTGCTGTATTTCATACTATTTTGTATACCAAACCGTACTTTATATTTTACAGGTTTTCCCTTATTTATTTCTTCTGCATTTTTTATCTTTTATGCTTATATTAGTTGCATAATACCACAGCATAATTTTACGTATTTTAATTCTTTGTACACTAGTAATTCTGCAATTGCAATTTATAATTATTATTATTATGATGTTTGAACATGATGTTGTCCTGGTTAGGGGTTCTTGGCCCAATCCAAAAAGTGCAACAAGCAAATAAAACTCCATTCCAAATTTGCAAATTTTGGTGGAAAAATAGTAGTTTGGGCCCCTTAACTCTTGAAATGATTCATGAATAGCGTTAATCCTCAGGAGAATTTGGCTTTGCTTAAAGTGTTTTGAAGCACTTTTCATGTTTTGACTTGGGGTTTTTAAACATTTGTATATCCAATGGCTATAAGTACTCGTACTGCGTTGATCCATTCCTTCATCTTGAAGTTTCATATTTATCACTTTTGGTATTTTCCTATGCCTATTGATCTGTATAGTGCTTCTTATTGTACTTGGAATACTTCATTCTTCATTTATGCCTAGAATTGTCAAACTTTGACGTATTCAATTGACTATTGAATGTTCTAGGCATAATTCTAATAATGTTCTAATAATGTCTTATAATGTTCTAGGCATAATTGAAAGGCATAAATGAATAATGAAGTAGAGAATACTTCATTTTAATTTATGCCTAGAATTTCAAACTTTGATGCATTCTTTTGGGAGTTGTATGTGATAATGTTACTGGTAGAATTTAGAATACTTCATTCTTCATTACGACGATATTTATATTATATTTGTAAATTTTTTTAATTTTGCATTCTTTATGAAGTTCTTGATCTACTCAACATTACTATATTCATGTGGCTATGGAATTTTGGCCCTTCTTGTAGTATTCCAATCAATTGCTTGATATATCTCGTGCATTATTAAACATTGCAATATTCTAGAGTTTATTCATCCGTTCTCGAATGTTCACATATGGTGAGTTGAAATTTGCCGAGCAGATTTAAGTTTTTAGGAATTGATTTGCGCATGATATGACATTATTTATTATTATTTCTCTCTCACCCTTTTAAATGTAAGGTACTACATAGTCCTGGGTACAGGCGTGAGGTATGAGTTAAAGTAAAGTTGATATAATGTTCTGTTGCAATAACCTACACATTTATTCGTTTTGCACCAATGACTACTTTGTACACTTTGGTAGGAATCGCACTCTAGTCCTCTTAAAAACATGGCTAAACATTTTTTTTGTAATAATTTTTAGAAAGATAAATGCATTAAAGTATTTGCTAAGTATTTAAAATCTCCCAAAGGCTTTATTGCATAAATACCTTTTTTTTTTGTGTGTAATTCACTAAATTTAAATAAATTTACCAGTTTTACAAAATACCTCATAGAATTAACGAAAAAGAATATAAATTTGAATAATTCATCCCCGGTACTGCCACATCCTATAGAATTTGAAAGACACAGACAGGGGACCTAAAATTTATTCCGGGGATCTGTCAATTCTTTCGAATGGCCATTTTATTGCCTGCATGAAAGTAATTTAAAAAACGCTTACATTTTTTAAGAATAATTCGCATTCTGAATTATTCATAAGGTGAATCATAACTGTGAAGGAAATGTAGATGTTGCCAGACAGCATTTACAAAAGATCCACGCTCTTTTATGCGAGGGTGACATAAAACATTGTTCGAAAAAAAAAAAAAGAATTCTTTTGGAAATTTTGAAAGCAGAAGTTTTAAAATGGAAGGGTACGTGACAGTTTAAGATTAAAAAAAAAAAATATCCCTAAAATTTCATTATTATTTTTTAAATATCGATAATATTCACAATGGATGGTTGAACTTTGAATTATTTTTTTTAAATTCAGATTATTAATATTTATTACTTAAATTTTACTAAAAGATCGACTATTGCACAGTATGGGAAATTACTCAAAGTGTAAAAAATAAAAGCTTAACGATAGCACTGCATGGCGCATTGCTAAATGTGTGAAAAGTAAACGCAGCGACTATTGCAAATTACTCAAAGAGTCAAAAATTAAAACCTAAACGATTGCGCACCATATTTCCTTAATACATACCATGTATAGTTTATTTTATTACTCCCAAATGGTAGTAACTTTGAAAGTAACGCTCTTTATTCTCAATGTATGAAACAAATGCAACATCCCAATGATAATATAGCATGTTTCTATTTTCATGTCTAACCATGCAGTAATCCAGTTAAGTTTTCTGGAATAGAAACATATTAGAACTTTTTACTGTTTTATATATTGTGTAATTCATTCAATTACAACAAATAATTATTAGCTAATATGCTTATATTAATCAGAACTATTATTCCATGAGTTGACTAAACACAGCGCCAATGAGTTATTAATATAATTATATATTATTATTTTGCATCGAAAGGTCTTGTGTTCCAGATTTGCATACCACATATTGTTTACCATCTGATGAAGAGATGATATTGCTTTTAAGATTATGTTCCCGCTGACTGAAAAATCTAAACTGAAAAAATTATCAGACAAAATGTTTACTAGAATCGTAACCATATGTGCAGGAGATAGTTGTAGTCGATCGGAAACCACTAACTGTAGATCTCTGTCTAATATGACTGTGGCGTTCGGCGTAGGACTGACAACCCTAACCACAAAAAGACAAAATCTCTTGTCTCGAAATCTGTCATCAGGCAGATGACTTTGGACAAACATTGGGCTGTTGCACCAGTGTAGAAGAATTATTGGCAATAAATGTATAGAGAGAATCAAAATAGGTGAAAAACATAATATTTATCAAATTCAAATAAAATTGTAGTAGAAGAAACGAATATAAAGTTACAAATAAAAAAACCCTCAATAATTTATTACTAAATAACTATTATCACAAATTAACTATCTTTCCATTTTGTGTATTATTTTTCAGATAATAATCCCAAGTATCGCAAATACTTAGCCTCAAAAATTTGAAACAGTCAATATTGAATATACATAGTAATTTAAAAATAAAAAAACTTTTATATCAAACAAGATTATTTTTAAAATTTACATGGATTGCTTTCACATTAGAATAAGACTATATTCTTCTATATTTCAGCACATAAATCAAAAAACTTTTTCTCACAAAAATCGTCCCTGCGAGTTTATTAAATTTAAATCCCCGACTCCATGTAAGAAAATATCCGCATTGCTTCCGTATCACAGAATAAATAAATTTAAAATTGAATATTAAACGCGAAAAGATTAGAACAGAGTATATTTTCTTTGTACTGATGAGTACTTGATTTTCTTTTTTGTATTTTCCCTTCACAAGATCTATTTCAGTCTCAGCATTTACATGCGCCTTCATAAAGGCTATCCATCATCCACTGTGACAGAGGGAAACTTTTCTTCAAACTCTTTTTTTTCTTTTTATATCTCGTCTATTTCTGCTCCAAAGCAAACAGAAAATATGCTTTTTTTGTTACGCTCCCTTTACTCCAATTGTGTAGTATCTTTTATATTTTGTTCATGGTGACATTAATTTCTTTTCGATTCAGCGCAATTGCTGTTCTGCTGTGTATGTTTTTGTGTTTTCAGGATACAAGTTAAAAGTTACAAATAAGCACAAAAAAAAAATGTCCTCATACACAGTGACAGTCTTTAAATTCAGTGTCTGTACTATATATTTAAATTATGAACCAGGAATAATTTATTGTTAAAAAATAAGTATTAGTTAAAATTTAAAATTCAAAAATCTAAGAGATTAAGTCTTTTAAATGGCGTTCTAACTGAGATGCCAATTTCCAATCTTGTCTTTTGAAATGCACGAACCTAGGTTGTTATTCCAAGATATTTTAGTCAGTGCTTCCCAAAGATTCTAGCAATAATGGCTGCTTCAAGAATCAGAGACTAATATCACGTCACTAATTTAACAGATAATCAGATGTCAAGCCCAGTGGTCAAATTCAGGCATTAATTTACTAAGGCACACATCCATTACCACTATGTAACATTATCTGTTACGACAGTAAACGTAATTTTCTTATGTACAATATTAACAGCACAAGAAAATATTGAAGAAACTCTATAGGCATTTCATTTATTTGAACTCATAGCATTGTGCTATTTTCTAACATATGCTAGGTTCCATATATCTCGCATATTACTGAATTTATTCAATACTGTTGACATACCGGCCATCACGATTATCAGACCTATCACCAATTGAACATGTAATTGACATGGTATCCCACTAGATTGGAACACTCCAAAAACACAGATCTAAAGCAACAATTGAAACATATCACAGAATGATCTATCATACATGAATAAAAGCAATCTTTAACATTAAATTTCATCTATTGTTAATTTAAAAATGTTAATATAATTCAAAGATCACATATATTTCAACTGTATTAATGTTATTATTTCAATAAATGCACGGTAGAATTTAACTAAATATTCTCATTAAGTTCTTCAGTAATTAACATTTAACTTTAAATGATTTTTTATACGCATTTAGATAGATCAACCCAATCCTTAACATCCAAACACATTTTTGTTTAAATTAAGCACAATTCATAACCATACCAGATTTGCTAAAATGATGAAATAAAAATGATTAAGAAAATTTTCGATACCACATAGTGATTTTTTTATCATACATAAATTTTTAAAATGATGAATACGAATAAGAAGGAAACAGAAATAAATTAAAAAAATTATTCAAACATTCCATGTCGCGTTTATATAACACTACTTTAAATAAAATTAAAAATATATATAAAAGCGCAAAAAAAATTGTCAAAAATAAATTCCTTTATATAATTTAATTTAAAATGTCAAATGACACTTATTCCCTCATAATAAATTTTGCATTATATATCTTATACTATTTGAAGGAATATATTTTTATCAAAATACATCGTATATTTTGAGAACTTAACTTAAAAGTAGAAAGATGGAAATACAACATAAAAATTACAATTATATAATTTTTTCTAAAACTAACTATTGCAACTTGTTCTTATATTCTATTTGTATAAAGTCTCACTTCAATTTCATTCAACTAAGATCTCTAGAGTAATTTTTTTGATCTAGAAGTACTTTGAATTTGATGCTACAGAAAATGTCTCAAAGCATACATCCCATACTTGTTACTAGGAAGAAACATTTTTTCAAAAAAAGATATATTCTTTGCAGAATAAAAACACAAACAAATTGCATTATATATTATTTTGTAAGATATTTAGTTGTCTTTCACCGTTTCAGTTCAAATCAAATGACATGAAAATAATACGTTTTGCTGTTTGACGCTTTCCCTTCTATTCTTTTTATCGAATTATTGCTGGTAGTGTATTTAGAGAAAGAAAAATAAAAGAATCATTTGTCAGTGCTCCATCCCAGGAGACACTGCACGATGCTTCACGTGCGAGCATCCCAAAAAGAAAACATAGATTTCAACTCAACATCCGTTACATCGGCAGTCGCCTCTTCCACTATTTTTTGCTCATCCTGTGAGAAATAAACCCATTTTTCGTCTTTAAGTGCGAAAACAGCCGGAAACATTTCAGTTATGCATATTTTATTTATTCGGAAATGTCAACAGTCCTCACTATGAAGAAGATTTGCGTAGCATATAATATACAAGAAGGAATATTTTATGCCCTTGCATGGAACTAAATAATTTTCTTAAATTATATTTGACAGGCTGTTTGTTATTATCGATATTTATCAAATATGTATATATTTTAGTTAGTAATACGCTTGCGATGATAAGTATGAATATTTTTGAAAAAGTGAATGTTTTTTGGATAAAATAGAAAATTGTAAATCAATTTACTTATTTCTCAGAAAGGTTTATTTGAATACAATATGTTATTTGTACCATGAAAGGCCGAGTGTTTGGCGCTCGGTGCCACAGGTATCGGGTTCGAATCCCGACGGTGTTATGGGTGTCTGTAGTTGTTCACAATCCATTTTAAACCGTAGGTCTAATATGATCATAGAGCGTTGTTTTGAGGCTTAGCCTATATTCAGCCCTCGTGGTTCCTCGCTAATGTGAAGCTACATATTACCTTTAGCCATGGCACAATCGCGAGCGAAAGGGGTTCTGTTTGTTGTTTCTTATCCCACTTGGCTGGCCAAGCCCACGAGCCCATACGTACTCATGATTGAAGGGGAAGGAAGCAGCTTCTGTTGGGATGGAGCACCCCCGTAGGTAGCAGTCTGACTTTGGCGCCGTGACTTTGATTCCGAACCACTACAAACATCCATGGGCACCGTCGGGATTCGAACCCGAAACGTGTGGCACCGAGTGCTAGACACTCCGGCCATTCCGGTCCTAAATTTGTGAATGCCAACTGGTTTCCCAGGTGGTCACCCACCCAAGTACTGACCGCGCCCAATGATGCTTGACTTCTGTGATCTAACGAGAACCGGTATATTCAGCATGGTATGGCCGTTGGGGAAGGGGTTCTTATGGACTTAGTGTAGGCTTTCCTGCTTCAGGTGGATTAGTAACAACAACATATATATTGTTATTCATTTTAAATGTTTAAGTAGTTTGCTGGACACTTTTTCTGGATTACTGCATGTCATAACATTTCGGGGCCGAGTGATTAATGTTATTTAGCTCAGTGTCACAGGTGTCTGGTGTGAGTGTCGGCCGTCCCATGGATGTTTGTAGTCGATCAAGAGTCCACTTTAACCATTGGTCCCTGTCTAATATGACTGTACCGTTGGGAAAAACCCTACCCCCTAAAAGAAAAATCTGTCTCGAAATCTGCCAGCAGGAAGAGAGTCTTGATTCAACATTGGGCTGTTGCGCCAGTGTAGAAGAATTATTCGCAATAAATCTATATAGAATCAAAATAGGAGAAAAACATAATATTCATAGTTAATATTTAATATTTATCAAATTCAATTTTTTTTCTTACTACAATTAAAATTGTAGTAGAAAAACGAACATAAAGTTACAAAAAATAAGAAACTCTCGATAAATTATTACTAATTAACTATTATCACAAATTAATGTATATTTCCATTTTGTGTGCAAATTTTAAGGATAATAAACACAACTATCGCAAATACTTAGTCTCAAAAATTTGAAACAGCCATTATTGAAAATATTTAGGAAGTTACAAATAAAAAACACTTTTATATCAAAGAAGAATATTTTTAAAATTTACGTGAATTACTTTCACATTAGTATAAGAATATGTTCTCCTGTATTTCAGTACATAAATCAAAACTTTTCTCATAGAAACAAGAATCACCCATCTTCGCCCCTGCGAGTTTATTAAATTTAAATCCCCGACTTCATGTAAGAAAATATCCGAACTGCTTCCGTATCGCTGAATAAATAAATTGAAATTGAATATTAAACGAGAAAAGATTAGAACAGAGTATATTTTCTTCGTACTGATGAGTGCTTGGTTTTTTTCTTTCTTTTCCTTCACAAGATCTATTTCAGTCTCTGCATTTACATGCGCCTTCATAAAGGCTATCCATCATCTTCTGTAACAGAGGGAAACTTTTCTTCAAATTCTTTTTTCTTTTATATCTCATCTTTTTCTGCTCTAAAGCGAACAGAAAATATGCTTTTTTGTTACGCTCCCTTTACAGCAATTGTGTACTTTTTTTTTTATATTTTGCTCATGGTGACATTAATTTCTTTCGATTCAGCGCAATTTCTGTTCTCTTTTTATTTATTTATTCCGTGTATGTTTTTGTGTTTTCCCGATGGAAAACAAAGGTTACAAATAAGCACAAAAAAATGTCCACATACACAATGACGACCTTTCTTCAACAGACACGGAACTTCCCCCACCCCAAGCGGTGAAAATTCATTTTTATGTGCATAGGTTGCAAGTTGAACGAAGAAGCTGTCAAATTTAATTGATGGAGAATCAACAATGGAGTTGCTGAGTAAGCTGTTAGTTTTTGGAAAGATCTGGATTTGAAGGTCTCGTTATGGCCTGGAATTTGATATGTAGCGAATTAAGGACTTTCGGGAAAAACGGAGAGACAAAATAATTTAAAAATTTAAATTTAGATGTGGAATAATCTTTAATTTGGATTTTATTAATCGACGCAAAATAATTATTTTTTTTTATTAGATATTTTTCTAAAAATAAATAAAAGCTCATGATTAACATTTCCTTTATCTATAGGGTTATTAAATTTGACGAAAAGTAAAAAAAAAAAAAATATAATTTTAAAAATTCAGTGTTATTTAAAATTTTAATTAGATTTGTAAAAAATCTCTATTTGTAGCGCTTATTAATGGCTGGGATTTAACTTTTGTTTCTAGTAAACTGGAATAAATAAAATCAAATTAAAGTTTTCATACTAGGTGGGTAAATCCTTAATTGGAATTTTATTGATTTAGATTAAAATTATTTATTACTGTTATTTGAAATTTTTCTAAATATTAATGAAATAATAACATTTCCTTAAACTCATTACTGTACGTGTTATTCAATTATGCAAACAAAGGAATAAATTAATGTTAAAAATAAATGTTAGTTAAAATTTAATGTCTCCTCAGGAGGATTTGGAATAGAACATTGTTTAGTCATTTCGTATAATGCTATTACGGCTTTTTGAGGCTTTATTGGCGTGGTACTTCTCTGCAAAGTTACTGACAACAATCCATTTGACAAAGATTTTGAGACACGCTAGTTATATTTCAAAAAACGGATCGTATACCAAATAAATTGTTCGCAACTAAACTGGACATAAAATAAGGGAATCTTTAACATTATATAAAGTTATATGTGAATGCAGGACCACCAGAAAAATTTCCCCAATTACTGATTTCAATTAGAAATTTATATTCAATGTAATTTAAAGATCAAATACATTAATGTTATTGTCAATAAATGCATGATAGAATCCAATTAAATATTCTCATTTAGTTCTTCAGCAATTAACATTTAAATTTAAATGGTTTTTACATAAATGAAGTCAACTCAATCATAAGCATCAAGACACATTTTTGTTTCACTTCAACAAAACTCAAAACCATTCCAGATTTGCTAAAATAATGAAATAAAAATGATTAATCAAAATTTAGATACCACATAGTGATTTTTTTATCATATATAAATTATTTAAAAAATGAATACAATTAACAACCATGGAAAGAAAAAAATATATAAAATTTTTCAAACATTCCATAGCGTGATTCCATAGCACTACTTTATATCAAATAAACAAAATATAAAAATGGTAACAAAAAGTGCGAGAAATAAATTCGTTTTATAAAGTTTTCTGTCAAATGTTGAATTGCCCAATGGTATTTATTTCCTCATCATAATTCTTTGTAATGAATATCTTATTTTATTGAAGAAATAAATTTTTATCAGAATGCATCGTATATTTTGAGAACTCAACTTAAAAATAGAAAGATGTAAGTACAATATAAAAATTAAAACAATATTTTTTTACTAAAATTATAATTAATTTAACTTGTAATTATATTCTATTTGTATAAATTCTCACTTCAATTTCGATTCAACTAAGATCTGTAGAGTAATTTTTGAACTAGAAGTATTTTGAGTTTGACGTTACAGAAAAGTTTCTCAAAACATGCATCACATACTTGTTACTTCGAAGCAACCTTTTTCAAAAATATATATTCTTCGCAGAGTAAAAAAAAATGTACTATGTATCATTCAGTAAGATATTTAGTTTTCTTTTTTTTTCTGTTTCAGATCAAATCAAATGACATAAAAATAATACTTCTTGCTGTTTGATGCTTTCTTTTCTATTCTTTTTATAGAGTTATCACTCGCCGTGTATTTAAAGAAAAAAATAAAATAATCATTTGTTAGTGCTCCATCCCACGACACACAGCACGATACTTCACGTGCGAGCATCCCAAAAGAAAACATAGATCTCAACTCAACATCCGTTACATCAGCAGTAGCCGCTTCCTCCGCGAATACTAACACCATTTGCTGTTTATCCTTTGAGAAATAAACCCATTTTTCGTCTTTTAAGTGCGAAAACGGCCGGAAACATTTCCGTTATGCATATTTTATTTTTTCGGAAAATGTCAACAGTCCTCACTTTGAGGAATGTTTGTGTTGCATATAATATACAAGAAGGAATATTTTATGATCCTTGCCTAAAGCTAAATAATTCTCTAAAATTATATTTGATAGGCTTTTTCGATATTAATCCGTTATGCATATATTTCAGTTCGTAATAAGCTTGTGATAAAAGTATGAATATTTTGGATGACACAGAAAATTCTAAATGATTTTATTCATTTTTCAGAAAGAGTTATATGAATGCAATATATCATGTGGGGCCTGAATTGCCAAATGTCTGCGATCTGTGGCCCAGGTTTTGGGTTCGAGTCCCGGCGATGTCGTGGATGTTTGTAGTGGTTTAAAAAATCCAATTTAATGTAGCTCCGGCTCTAATATAATATGACCCTTGAGCGTTTTCTTGAGGTTTAGCCTGTCTTCGGCCTTCATTGTTCCTCTCTAAATTGAAGCTGTATATTACCCTCAGGCACGGAACAGTACAATGTGACGGGTATTATGGACCTGGTGTAGGCTTTAACTCACCAGGGGGATTAGTAACAACAACATATGCGATGTTATACGTTTTGAAATTTCAGTAGTTTGGTGCACACTTTTCTGGATAATTATATGCCATAATTTTTGAGGAGCGGGCCAATAACTAGCGTTTTTGCTGATGGATGCCACAGGTTTAGGGTTCGAGTCCCGGCCGTGCGATGAATGTTTCTAGCGGTACGGAATACACTTAAAACCGTTGGTTCCTGTATAATATAACTGCAATACGTTGGGCATAGGACTGACATCCCTACCCCTTCAAAAGACAACATCTTTGGCCTCGGAATCTGTCATCAGGCAGACGGCATTGGCTTACCATGGGGCTGTTGCACCAATTATTTTCAATAAACCTATATGGTTAATTAAAATAGGTGAAAAACACAAATTCTATTAAAACTCTTGTAGAGAAAAAACGCACCCTCAATAATTTATTACTAATTAACTATTATCCCAAATTAAAATATTTTTCCAACTTTCCATTTGTAATTTTTTTTTTTTTTCAGATAAAAGTCTCAAGTATCGCAAATACTTAGTCTAAAAAATTTGAAAGAGGTAAATACATCAGAACATCAGAACAAGAATATCTTCTTCTGTATTTAAGTACATAAATCAAAAAAATTTTTCTCACAGAAGCAAGAATCGCCCATCTTCGCTACTGCGCGTTTATTAAATTTAAATCCCCGACTCCGTGTAAGAAAATATCCGAATTGCTTCCGTATCACTGAATAAATAAATTTAAAATTGAATATTAAACGCGAAAAGATTAGAACAGAGTATATTTTCTTTGTACTGAAGAGTACTTGATTTTCTTTTTGTCTCTTCCCTTCACAAGATCTATTTCAGTCTCATCATTTACATACGCCTTCATAAAGGCTATCCATCATCCTCTGTGACAGAGGGAAACTTTTCTTCAAACTCTTTTTTTTTCTTTTATATCTTTTTCTGCTCCAAAGCGAACGAAAATATGCTTTTGTTTGTTACGCTCCCTTTACTGCAAGTGTGTAGTATCTTTTATATTTTGCTCATGGTGACATTAATTTCTTTCGATTCAGCGCAATTTCTGTTCTCCTTTTCTTTTTAATCCGTGTATGTTTTTGTGTTTTCCCGATGGTAGATAAAGGTTACAAATAAGCACACAAAAAAATGTCCACATACACAATGAAGACCTTTTTTCCACAGACACGGAACTTCCCCCCACCGCACGCTGTGAAAATTCATTTTTATGTGCGTAGGTTGCAAGTTGAACGAAGAAGCTGTCAAATTTAATTGATGGGGAATCAACAATGGAGTTCCTGAGTAAGCTGTTAGTTTTTTCTGGAAAGATCTGAATTTGAAGGTCTCGTTATGGCCTGGGGTTTGACATGTGTAAGGAATTATGGACTTTCGGCAAAGACGGAGAGGCAAAATAAATTTGAAATTTTTCAAGTTAAGGTGGAATAATTCTTAATTGGATTTTATTAAATATTATTTATTAGATATTTTTCTAAAAAATAATAAAAGCTTATGATAAACATTTCTTTTATCTATATGATTATTGATTTTGACAGGAAAGGAAAAAAATAGCTTTAAATATTAACTGTTACTTAAAACTTTTAATTAGTTTTGTAATAAGTTCTCTATTTGAAAGGCCCAGTGGTTAGATTTAACATGTGTTTCAAGTAAAGCAAAGAAAATAAAATAAAATTAATGTTTTTAAACTAGGTGACCTAATCCGTAATTGGATTTTATTAATCTAGATAAGAATAATTTATTACTATTTTATGATATTTTTTTTTCTAAATGTTAATTAAATAATAACATTTCCTTAAACTCATTAATGTACGTGTTATTTAATTATGCAAAAAGGAATAAATTAATGTTAAAGAATAAGTGTTAATTAAAATTTAAAATTCAGGAATATAAGCGATTAAGTCGTTTAAACCACTTTCTAACTTGGATGTCAATTTCTAATCTAGTTTCATATTTCAGATGCAAGAAGACATGTTATTTTGTTGTGACTTGTGGTAAATGCTTCCCAAAGATGCTAGGAATAATAGCTGCTGCAAGAAATTCCTCATCTGAATGAAATCTCAGCAAGACCAAGATGCAGGAATGCGAAGTAAAATCAGATGATTGTGCGACAAACCCTAATTTCGTAATTGTGTCTGCCCATCTAGTACTCTTCCATGCCACAAGTAGCTCTTTGCATCTTTTCACAGTGCTTGGCTCATGCAATTTCACTATAAGATGCCTTTAATTTTTTTTGTCTTTAACACATATGCCATCAATAAAATTACTTTTAATAGTGTCATAGTCAAGCATTAGTACAAACTGGATGAAGCAGCGATTAGTATCGCGTCACTCCATGAGCAGATAAGCAGATCTCAAGACCAGTGGTCCCATTCAGGCCTGCATTTACTAAGATACACAATTCATAACTCCTATGTGATGGTGCATGTTACGATCTGTTGCGACAGTAAACCTAGTTTCCTTACCTACAAAATTAACAGTTCAAAGAAATATTGATAACATCCTGCAGCCGTTTGCTTTCCTTTGAACACATAACATCGGGTTATTTTCTAACAAAATACCAGATCGCATGTATCTAACTTATCTGTGAAACCCTTCCGTGCTGTTGTTACTCTGGCCACCAAGATCCTCAAACCAATCACCAATTAAACATGCAGCTGATATGGTAACAAAAAAACAAAAAAAACCCTCAGATCTAAAGAAATATTTGAAAATGTCGCAAAAGAAGCTATCATGCATGAAGAAAGCAAATCTTTAACATCCTTTATAGAAAATTATATGTGCATTCATTACCACCAAGGAAATTTCAACTATTACTTATTTTAAAAGGCAATTTCTAATCAATATAATTTAAGGATCAAATACCTTTCAAATATATTTATGTTAATTTTGCAAAAAATGCATGGTAGCATCCAATTAAATATTCTAATTTAGTTAATTAATAATTAACATTAAACATTAAATGGTTTTTACATAAATGTTTTAATAAATCAACCCAATCACCAACATCTAAACAAATTTTTGTTTAATTTAAACACAATTCAAAACCATTCCCGATTTATTAAAATAATAAAATAAAAATAATTTATAAAAATTTCAATACCACATGGTGATTTTGTATCATATATAATCTTTAAAAAAATATATACGAATAACAACCAGGGAAAGAGAAATAAATATATAAAATTCTTCAAACATCCCATGGCGCGTTTGCATGACACTACTAATCACAAAAATATAAAAATAAACAAAATATAAAAATTACAACTAAAAGTAAGAGAAATAAATTCGTTTATTAAATTTTGTATCAAATATTGAAATGTCAAATGCCACATATTCCCTCATCAGAATTCTTTGTCTTCAAGATCTTAAAATATTTGAAGAAATATATTCTTGCATCGTATGTTTTGAAAACTTAACTTAAAAATGTAAATACCTTATAAAAATTACAATTATATATATATTTCTAAAATTAACTATCGCAACTTGTTCTTATATTGTGTTTGTATAAAGTCACACTTCAATTTCGATTCAACTAAGATCTCTGGAGTAACTAGAAGTACTTCTGAATTTGACGACACAGAAAAGTTTCTGAAAACATATATCAGGTACTTGTTATTAAGAAGAAACGTTTTTTCGAAAGATATATTCTTTGCAGAGTAAAGAAAAAAAATTGTATCATGTATTATTCTGTAAGATATTTAGTTGTCTTTCTATGTTTCAGTTCAAATCAAATGACATAAAAATAATACTTTTCGCTGTTTGATGCTTTCCTTTCTATTATTTTTATCGAATTATTGCTCGCTGTGTATTTAAAGGAGTAAAAAAGAATCATTTGTCAGTGCTCCATCCCACGAGACACTGCACGATACTTCACGTGCGAGCATCCCAAAAGAAAACATAGATCTCATCTCCGTTACATCAGCAGTCGGCACTTCCTCTGCGAATACAGGCACTGTTTTCTGTTTATCCTGTGAGAAATAAACTCATTTTTCGTCTTTTAAGTGCGAAAACAGTCGGAAACATTTCCGTTATGCATATTTTATTTTTTCCGAAAGTGTCAACAGTCCCCACTTTGAAGAATGTTTGCGTTGTATATAATATACAAGAAGAAATATTTTATGTTCCTTGCATAAAACTAAATAATTTTCTTAAATTATATTTGACAGGCGGTTTCATAGTGTCGATAATTATCAACTATGTAAATATTTTAGTTCGTAATAAACTTGTGATGGTAAGTATAAATATTTTTGAAAAAGTGAATATTTTTGGATAAAAAGAAAATTCAAAAAATAATTCACTTACTTTTCAGAAGGATTTGCTTGAATACAATACATTATAGGTATGTGTCTGGCAAATTTCGGGCTCGAGTCCCGGCGATGTCATGGATGTTTGTAGTGGTTCAGAAACCAATTTAAACCGTAGATTCGAGTCTAATATAGTATGTTCATAGAGCGTGGTCTTGCAGTTTATTCTGCCTTCAGCCCTCGTTTTTCCTCGGTAAAGGGAAGCTGCATGTTACCTTTAGCCATGGAGCAGTCGCGTGCGACGAGGTCTTATGGACCGGGTATAGGTTTTTGTGCACCAGAGGAATTAGTACAACAAATATGATGTTATTTTTTTTTAAACGTCTCAGTAGTTTACTGCACAGTTTCTGCATTATTGTCTATCATAACTTTTGGGGGCCGAATGATTAGCGTTTTGGAGCTCAGTGTCACATCTTTCAGGTTCGAGTCCGGCAGTGCAATGCTAGTTTGTAGTCGATCGAAGTACACTTTAATCGTAGGTAAAAAAAAAATATCTCGTCTCGAATTCTGCCAGCAGGCAGATCGTCTTGCCCCAACATTGGGATGTTGCGCCAGTGTAGTAGAATTATTTGCAATAAATCTATATAGAGAATGAAAATAGGTGAAAAAATAAATAGTTATTAAATTCAAGTAAAACTGTAGAAGAAAAAAATGAAAACAAAGTTACAAAACAAAACGAATTGCAAGTTACAAAACAAAATTGCTATTATCACAAATTAATCTATCTTTCCATTGTTTTGTTTCTTTTTCTGGTAAAACTCCCAAGTATCGCAAATACTTAGTACACAAAATTTGAAATAGTTAATATTGAAAATGTATAGGAAGTTACAAATAAAAAAGAACTTTTATTTCAAAGAAGAATATTTTTAAAATTTACGTGAATTACTTTCACATTGGAGTAAGAATATGCTCTTCTGTATTTCAGTACATAAAACAAAACACAGAAACCGGAACTGCCCATCTTCACAACAGCGAGTTTATTAAATTTAAATCCCCGACTCCATGTAAGAAAATATCCGGACTGCTTCTGTATCACTGAATAAATAAATTGAAATTGAATATTACACGCGAAAAGATTAGAACCGAGTATATTTTCTTCGTATTGATGAGTACTTGAATTTTTTTTTCTTTCTTTTCTTTTTCCTTCACAAGATCTATTTCAATCTCAGCTTTTACATACGCCTTCTTAAAGACGATTAATCATCTTCTGTGACAGAGGGAAACTTTTCTTCAAACTCTTTTTTTCTTTTTATATCTCATCTTTTCTGCTCCAAAGCGAAGATAAAATATATTTTTTTTTTTGTTACGCTCCCTTTACTGCAATTGTGTAGTATCTTTTTTATATTTTACTCATGGTGACATTAATTTCTTTCGATTCAGCGCAATTTTTGTTCTTGTTTTTTTATTCCGTAAATCCTTTGTGTTTTCCCGATTTTTTGTGTTGTGTAAAGGTTACAAATAAGCACAAAAACAAAAAAAAAAAAATGTCCACATACTACACAATGACGACCTTTCTTCAACAGATGCGGAACTTTCCCCCTGTCGGTGAAAATACATTTTTGTGTGCGTAGGTTGCAAATTGAACGAAGAAGCTGTCAAAATTAATTGATGGAGAAGCAACAATATTGTTCCTGAGTAAGTTGTTAGTTTTTCTGGAAAGATCTGGATTTGAAGGTCTCGTTATGGCCTGGAATTTGACATATGTAAGGAATTAAGGACTTTCGGGAAAAACGGAGAGACAAAAATAAATTAAAAATTTTCAAGTTAAGGCTGAAATAATCCTCAATTTGATTTTATTAATGTACATAAAAAGATTATTTATGTCATTAAATATTTTTCTAATAAGCAATAAAATCTTAATATTAACGTTTCTTTTATCTATATGGTTATTAAATATTCACGAAAAGTAAAAAACAATAGTGTTATAAATTAAGTGTTAGTTAAATTTTAATGAGTTTTGTAAAAAAAAATCTCTATTTGAAGGGCACAGTGGTTGGGATTTAACCTGCGTTTCAGGTAAAGCAAAGAAACGAAAAAAAAAACTAAAGTTTTCAAACTAGGTGACATAATTGTTAATTGAAAATTATTTATCTAGATAAAAATGATTTATGAATACTAATTTGATATTTCTCTAAAGATTAATGGAATTATAATATTTCATTAACGCATTACGTGTTGTTCAATTATGTAAAAAAAGGAATAAATTAATGTTAAAAGAAAGTGTGAGTTAAAATTTAAATTTCAGCAATCTAATAGATTAAGAGTTTTAAATGGCGTTCTAATCAGGATGTCAATTTCCAATCTAGTCTCATATTTGCGATGCACAAATCTATGTTGTTGTACTGAGACCTCCGTACTGCTTCAAGAAACTCATCCTCTGAATGAAATCTCTGTAAGACCAAGTTGCACGTATGCGAGGTAAAATCAGATGACAATTCCTAATTTCGCAAATGTGTCTGCCCATCTCCTGCTCTTTATACGACAAGTTTTTTTGTACCTTTACACAGTGCTTGGCTGATGCAATTTTACGATGAGATGCATTTAATATTTTGTCTTTAACCTCGTACCCTTAATAAAATTGCACGTAAAAGTTTCATAGTCAAGCTGTAGTACCAACTGAATGAATCTGCTAATAGTAGCACGTTATTCATTGAACAAATAACATATGTCAAGCCCAGTGGTTCCATCTAGACTTTCATTTGATAAGGCATATACATATAACCCCTATAAGTGCGTGGTGTTATCTCTTACGACATTTAACCTATTTTTCTTACCTACAATATTAACATATCATCTAAATATTGATGACATCCTGCAGCCTTTTGCATTCCTTTGAAAGCATAGCATCTGGATATTTACATATATTTGATCCATATTCTGGATATTTCGAACATAATGCTACGTCTCATATCTCTCGCTCTTCATAGAACCTCTCCCGTGCTATTAATATGTTTCCCAAGAAGATCATCAGATCTGTCACCAATTAAACATGCAGCTGACTTGGTAGCCTAGCCAGATTGGAACTCCTGAAAAATCACAGATCTATAGCAACCATTGAAAAATATCACAGTAGAATCTATCATGCATGAAGAAAGGGAATCTTTAGCATTCTGTATATAAAATTATATGTCCTTGAATTAACACCAGGGGAAATTTCATCAATTACTAATTTGAATAGGCAATGTATAGTCAATTTAATTAAAAGATCAAATACATTTCAAGAATATTAATGAAAACTTTTCAAAAAATTCATGGTAGAATCCAGTTAAATATTCTCATTTGGTTTTTTAGTAACTAACATTTAACTTTAAATAGTATTTTCGTAAACATTTCAATAAATCAACAGAAACATTTGCATCAAAAACATTTTTTGAAATTTAAACAAATATCATAACCATTCCAGATTTGTTAAAATGATGAAATAAAAATGACTGATATAAAATTCGATACCACATAGTGATTTTTTATCATATATAAATTTAAAAAAGAAATGATTACGAATAACAACCATGAAAGACAAATAAATATATAAAATTATTCAAACATTCCATGGCGCGTTTGCATAACACTACTTTCTGTTAACTAAACAAAATATAAATAAAAAGGACAAAAAAAGAGAGAGAACTAAATTCGTTTATAAAGTTTTCTATCAAATGTTGAAATGTCAAATGGCACTTATTCCCTCATCATAATTCTTTGCTCTCAATATCTTATCCTATTTTATGAAATACATTTTTATGAGACTGCATCGTATATTTTGAGAACTTAACTTAAAAATAGGAAGATGTAAATATAATTTAAAAATTATAATTATATATATTTCTTTTCTAAAATTAACTTTTGAAACATGTTCTTATATTCTATTTGTATAAAACCTCCCTTCAATTGAGATTCAAATAAGTTCTCTAGAGTAAGTTTTGAACTAGAAGTACTTCGAATTTGACGTTACAGAAAAGTTTCTCAAAACATACATCACATACTTGTTACTAAGAAGAAACATTCTTTCCAAAAGATATATTCTTTGCAGAGTAAAGAAGAAAAATTGTATCATGTATTATTCTGTGAGACATTTAGTTGTCTTTCTATGTTTCAGTTCAAATCAAATGACATAAAAATAATACGTTTCGCTGTTTGATGCTTTCTTTTCTATTCTTTTTATCGAATTATTACTCGCTGTGTATTTAAAAGAGAAATAAAAAGAATCATTTGTCAGTGCTCCATCCTACGAGACACTGCACGATATTTCACGTGCGAGCATCCCAAAAGGAAACATAGATCTCAACTCAACATCCGTTACATCAGCAGTCGCCGCTTCCTCTGCGAATACAGACACTATTTTCTGCTCATCCTGGGAGAAATGAACCCATTTTTCGTCTTTTAAGTGCGGAAACAGCCGGAAACATTTTCGTTATGCATATTTTATTTTTTTCTGAAATGTCAACAGTCCTCACTTTGAAGAATATTTGTGTTGCATATAATATACAGGAATTAATATTTTATGCTCGTTGCCTAAAACTAAATAATTTTCTTAAATTATATTTGACAGGCTGTTTGATATTGTCGGTATGTATCAAATATGTATATATTTTTCAATCCTTCTATTAGCTCGCACTCTTTCTATATATATCTTGTTCAAATTTTCAATTGTTAATAAAATACTTTTTATTCATCCACTCAAGTTCAAATACACTTTTTTTTTGAACTTGTAGGGGATGACACTTCATGTTAATATAGTTTTTTTAAATATTAATTCGGTAATTAAATTTAATTAATGAATTTTAGGTTTTTTAAATTTATATTGCGTATATCTACCAATAGATGGCGCCAGATAAACTTTAAAAAAATAAATGAAAATCATTTATAAAGGACTTTCTGCATTATAGTGAAAAAAATTGGGAATTGACTTTAAAAATTTGTTTTTATATTACTTGTATGATAGTAAGCTTGTGAGCATAAGTATGAATCTTTTTTTTTTTATTTATTACTTATTGAATATCATTATATTATTTACATTATTATTTGAATACAATACATGATGTTATTCATTGTAAAAGTTCAGTAGTTTTCTGCATATTTTTCTGGATTATTGTTGTAGAATTTTTCTCATGAGGAGAATTTTGTCATTTGATTCCCACGAGAAAAGAATGTATGGTATTTGAAAATATGTAATAAACTCATCACTCAAATTTGACATCATACAAGATGTATTGTGGGCAATAAGTATTGTATATTTCATGCAATTAGTGTTTTGTACTAATGTGAATAACATGCACTCAAATGTGATAGCAGATATTCGATGTCATGCGTAATGAGAGTCAGGAAATTAGGGACAGTCTGTGCCACTTTCATGTCAAAGCAACTACAGAGCAGATTGAATATGATATACTATGAATTGATCCAAGGTGCTGAGTGATAGATCACGAATTGAGAAATGTCTACTCCATGAGAAATGAGGGAAGCTGACCCGCCTCTTGACGGATTGGATTAAAAAGACATATATGGTGAAGTTGAGAGGGAGTTATGTTCAGAGGAGTGGGAGTCGACCAGAAGTGTAATTTCTTCTTCTTTTAAGTGACTGATTAATCCGGAGTTTTCTGCCTGTTTTCAAAATGAGCCTCGTGAATCAACCGTGATACTTAAGGTTTGCCGCAGAGCATGTGTGATTCGTCAAAACTAGAAGATCCCGAACTTGGAGTGTAGAAAAAGAATGCTAATTTTGTTAAGAATATATGTCTTTTCAATTTGCAATTTGAATTTATTTATATATATTATTGAAGTTTCTTGAAGTGACCAAATTTGTATGGAGCAAATTCTAATAAAGCCATAGGCAATAATAACATTTATAAATGTTGTATGCTTTAGATTACAATTATTTAAACACTAACCTAAAAGGCTTTTGGTTGTTAACATTAACGTTAGATCGTTAACATTGAATGTTAGGCGTAAGGCCCTTTGGTCGTTTTTGATAAGAATGTCTGGTCTTTTCCCTTTGTAATTTGGATTTGTTTATGTGTTCTTTTTGTTTCTATGGTATTCTAGTAAAGCCATAGGTAAATAACAACAACAACAACATTTATAAATGTCATATGCTTTAGATTACAGTTATTTGAACAATGACTTTAAAAAACGAAATTCAAATATTTGACACGCAATAATTTAATTGAAATAATGGTTAAAGTGAAAAAAAAGCTGTCACATAAAAAATAATGATTGAGTTAAAATGGATGGTCTTTTCCAGGTTCAACAAATTGATTATTTTTATTGAATCATAAAACTGTTTCATTATTTGAGATACATCGCACAGACCATAGGATTTAAAGATATGATATCAAAGATGTTATTATCAAACAACTGCTCTAAAATATTTTAACATAGTATTTATCTTATAGTATAGCAATTTTTACATGCCCTCAGACATCATAAATATTAACTAAACGTGATATCTTCCTTCACAATTAAAACTAAATATATATTAATTTTAACATGAATAAATAACATATTATTTTTGTATTATGTTATATATATATAAGATATAATAAAGATATAATGAATATAAGTTATAACATTAGTAACAAGTAATAAAAAAATTAAAGTCAATTCCTAATTTTTTTCACTGTATTGCAGAAAGTCCTTTATAAAAATTTTTTCATTTTTTTAAGTTTATCTGGCGCCATCTATTGGTTGATATATGCAACTTAAATCTTTAAAAAAACTGTAGTTATTTAATTATATTTAGTTACTGAATTAATATTTCAAAAAATTGTATTAACATCCAGTGTCATCCCCTACAAGTTCCAAAAAATTATTTGAACTTGAGTGGATGAATAAAAGTGTTTTATTAACGATTGAAAATTTGAACAAGATATATATAGGGATTTATCTGGTGCCATCTATTATAATATATGCAACATTCTTTTTAAATGAATAATTACTTAATTAATATTTGAAAAAACTGTATTATGTTGATGAAAAACAAGATTATGAAAACTGTATACATTACAAGTTAAAAAAATGTATTTGAACTTGAGTGGATGAATAAAAAGTATTTTATTAACGATTGAAAATTTGAATAAGATATCTATAGGGAGAGTGTGAGCTAATAGAAGGAATTGAAAATAACGAAAAATGTTTGAAGCAGCGAAATGTTACAAGAAAATAAACCCTAGTTTCAACTTCATCAATCATTTAACAGCAACATTATTTGTTTTTGGTAATTTTGATTAAATTTTAGATGCCCCCAAATATATAAATATATATATATATGTTACTCAACAAGAAGATGAGGTGTTTGACAAATACTGTACCAACCTGCTGTTGCATTTCCATTCACGGGATCATAAAACACTCGAGAAAAATTACAAAAAGCGATACAAAAATGTAGAGAACATGAATGAATTATTACGATACAAGCTGAAAGTTTGGAAAGAATCCAAAAAACATGTAATACTTGCTTTCAAACTAATCTATCTTGACACAGCTATAGTATAAAAATTAAGAGTGAAAAAAATTGTACATATTTTGACCATAGTTTTTGATTTATTGTTCTGATGTTAAGATTTTTATTAACTTTCTTATGAGTGTATAGATTACATGCTTCACACATCCTAAACGTTTTCTTTTACAATTGCTTTATTGTATTTTTTCATTGTTTGACTTTAACAATATAAATAAAAGTTGAGTTTATTTAAAATGTTTATTTTTATTAGTAACGTAACCGATATATCGATATTTAAAAAAACACATGAATAACTAATTATATGCTCCAAAAAATATAAAAATTTCCAAAATCCAAACATTTTAATTTTTTTCAATTAAGGTTAGATGCAACGAAAATAGCCCGTCTAACAAAAAATAATAATAAGCAAATGTTGCAATGATATCAACAATGTAACCATGCTTTCTAATACTGATCGGCAAGAGCGCAACCTGTGGCGTTCAAGAGAAATGGTCAGTCGGTCTCCAGACTCTAACTCGAGAGGAAGTACAGTGCAATATGAGTTCACGCCGAGAAACGTTTAGTTTATAGTCTCTCATCCCGAGAGGAAATATATTTTAACGCATCCGGCGCATTAGTTGGCATACAGACTCTGTATTATTTCTCTTCTGTAAAAGAATGTGCAACCATGCTTCTTCCTGCATACTGGCATGAGCGCTCTCCTGTGGCGTTCAAGTAAAACGATCAGTTAGCCTACATACTCTCACCCGCAGATGAAGTGTATTTCGCGCACCATGCACATATCAGGTTTGGGTTTAGAAGTGGAATCTTTTCACGAATCTATAATTATATATCTTTCACTGCTTTTTATATATTGTATGTCTCTCATTGTATGCGTGTGGTGTTTATGCGTGTGTTAATAAAGCTGTGAGATATCCCTCTGTGCCTCACATATCTCAATCCAAATATATCTAGTGACAATCTGGTTTCCCAACTTGCACACTAAGCATTGAAATAAATATCTCCCAGAAAAACTTAAAGACATTGATGATAAACCAGTAAAATTCATATACTGCACTTCTAAGCCGAAAACCCGAAACTTGGATACGCGCAGGGCTCTCGAAATATACTTCTTGTCCGGGTGAGAGTCCAACAGACCATTTCTCCTGAATGGCACAGGAAAGCGGCGCTCATTTCACTGTGTAGAAAGAAATATGTTTACACTCTTATTCAGAAGTAAAACAATAGCGAAAAATATTCAGTTGCCTTGATGGTTTAAAATAATCCTGACTGAAAAAAAAATAATAGTTGGAGAACTATTCCCTGTTAACTTTTTAACAATGAAATCGATAAAAACAGTTGAACACTAACGTGACTTTCAGTTTACATTAATATAGTCTTGTATATGTATATAAAAGGAATCATTTTCTCCAACACGCTCTCACAAAACTTGTGTTTCATGAAAGCAGTTCAGTTTTGAAAAGTGTCAAAAGTAGATGCATGTTGAATGTACGAAATTTTTCTATTCTGTATTGGCAAGGGATATTAAACTGAAACTTATACAAAAGTTTTATTCATTTATTTAATTTATTATTTTTTTTTTTATTTATTTCTAAATATTCCAAATTTCTTCTTGTTTATTGAATGGTTGTCGATGTAAAGAAAATAAATAAACACATTAAAATAAAAAATAATAAATGCATTCAAACAAACAACATTTTCAATCACTGTGAAAAATTTTTATAGTAGAAGTAGATATATTTCACTTAGTCAAATATATTTATATTTATTTGTTCAAAGTCTTGTTGTATATTTTATCTGGATTAAAATATTCGCAAACTATTTTATTTTGTTATGTAAAGAAACAGAATTAATTTTCTATTATTACGAAATGGATTTTTTACTTATTTTTATCTCACGAATATAGAAGAATTATAAAGAATAATATTTTATCTATAAACATAATATCTAACAATAAGCGACAAATTTTATTTATATAATTATATATTTCTAGCACATATTTTATATACTATTATTATTTTTTTTTTCCTAATGTAGCTGGCAAAACACTTAGACAATCGTCTTTGATGTCTTAAGGCAAACGCTGCTCAGACGTTACTCCCTTAGTACTACCCAGAAGGTGAGTGTAGCTTGAAGATAAGCTACGGACGCGAAGTAGCAATACCCCGCAACCCCAGTGGAGAAACAATACCTCTAGGTTTAAGTGGATTCGAATCACTAAAACATGCATAGCACGCGCCGGGACTCGAACCCGAAACCTGTGGCACCGGGCGATAGAGCGCTCGCTACTCGACCATCAGACCGCCAGTATTATTTATATTTATTATACGTACATAAATATTTTAAATATATAACCAGCAAAATATCTTAGAAACCATACATCTTTTGTATTATATTAACACTAAATATCAGAACTTATGTTTGATATTCAGTGTTAAGAGCTAAAGATATATTTTGAGATTTACTGGAATAGATAGAAATAATATATATATATATAAATTTTATTTATTTGAAGCTTTGTCGAAATAGAATGGGGTGGAAAATAAAAGAATAAATTTTGCACTTCCCTTTATAGTCTGCAAATCTCTTCGCAAGAATATATTTCTTTATTCCTATATGGATGGTGGGAGTGTTGAAATCTGAACGTGTGCACGAGAATTTGGGGGAAGCACGGTTTTCGGCTTTTAAGGGAGGTATTTACTTACCACAGGAAACTGGATCGAAAAGGGACGGGTAGGAGTGGGGGTGGAAGGATATTTCGGGATCTTAAAAATCGTTTGGTAGAAAGTGAGAGGGAATAAGTGGAAGATTTCTGGTTTGCAAGTTTCTGGAGGTTGAGTGAAAGGTAGTCATGGAAAATACCAAATTTTTGAATCTTAAATTTAATTTTTTTTTTTTTTTTTTTTTTTTTTTTTTTTTTGTGAAATTTTCACGTACTTGAGTGGGAAATGTAATGATAGAATTCAAAGTTTGAAATAATGGTATAAATTATTTTGCCCAATTCTTTTTAAATAGTATGATATATTAATTATTGTCATTTGATTGATTTTTGAAATTTTGCTGTGACTTAACGCTTATAGTTTTTAAGATCTATTTTTGTGGATATAATGTTTTAAAAGAATTTGTAGTGATAGTGATGCAATTTAATTTAATAAGAGTAATTTTTAGTTTAGTAATAGTAATTTTCTACAATAAAATTTTTTTAATGTGGAACATGTATTTGATATATGTTACCTCTTCAAAATCGACATCAAATGCTACAAAATTTACTGCAAAAACAAATATTCCTACTCTTGTTATTAAAATTGTGAAATCTGGGATATTTAAGTCCTCTATTGATATAAATATGTTGTTATAAATTAAATAAGATATTTATACATCCAAAAAAATACTATCGCAGAAATAGATATCATTCATGAAAAATCTCTGCGTTTTTTTAATAATAGTAATACTTTGAATCAATAACAAACGGTGTCTTCCTCTGAGATGTCGTTAATAACACCCTTGACGACCATCTGTAGCTTCATTGATACATGAAAACACAAGGGATCTCTCTTTGTAAAAAACGGAGAACTTTCATACTGTTCAGTCACTTCGGAGAAAAAAAAAGCAACCCTTCTGGTCGACTTGTCGTAGAACTCTCGCCCTTCTTCACCAAAACTTTACTTACAATTCATCAGAGAAGTCAGCTTCTTTCACTTCTCATTGGAGTAGACAATTATCAACTCGTGGTATATTCCCAATCATGATGGAGCAACTCATATTATAGTTCATATTCAATCATTGTTTTTGACATGTGAAGGTGTCACAGAAATTCAGTAATTTCGTCATTATACATGACACCGAATATCTGCTATCAGATTTGAGTAACAGATTGATCTCGATTGATCTAAAGTACCTTCAATAAAGTTCGTCTCTATCAAATTTGAGTGATGGATTTTTTTATATATTTGTCAAAAACTTAGATTCCTCTTTCCTGAGAATCAAATGCAAAAACTCTTCTCAGGAGAAAAAAAATGCTGCAGATGCAAAATTGTTTAAATAAAATGCTAATCAAAATTACCTAAAGAATGCTTAGAAGATGTAGTACAAATGTATTACTTTGAACTAAGTATATTTCAAACAAAACAATTTTCTTAAAAAACGAAGCAATTAAAACCACTAAAAATACCAAATAAAATTAAGGGTATTGCATAAAAATAATTCTATCCTAAGAAAATTTATATAAATCGGGCATCTTACATGGGGATAATTAGTATTGACGTAATACGTAACT